>LOJH01014354.1:0-14031 GCA_001685095.1 Ellobius talpinus | reverse complement strand
CTCTTTCCCCTCCCCCCTCTCCCTCCAGTTACTCTTGTCCTCAGGGACCGGTCTCTGCCCCTCTCTCTACCCCTTATCGTCCTCCTTTTCTGCCCCTTCTCTCTCCTATTCCAATAAGCCTCCCATGTGAGTATGGCATGACTTCTCTTCCCTCCATTTTTTTAAATAAACAACAACACTAAGGACCTTAGTTTGATCCCTAGAACCTACATAGTGCAAGGAGAGAACTAACTCCTAAAGTTTTCCTCAGGCCTCCACACATGCACTGTGACACGCAAGCACATGTGTGCCCGAACACACACACACACACACACACACACACACACACACACACGTCAATCAGTCAGTGAGCCAGTGATATGACTTGGTCGGTAAGGTGTTTGCTGCCAAACTTGAGGATCCGAGTTTCATCCTCAGGCCTCTTAAAATAGGAGAAAATAAACTCCTGCAAATTGTCCTCTGGTCTCTACCCACAAACTGTGGCAAGAGAGCTGTGGTATGCACCCATTCCTCACCAATAAATAAAAAAAATAATGTCATTTAAAAATTAAAGAGAGAAAATTGCAGGGGGGGGTAGTGGCGCACGCCTTTAATCCCAGCACTGGGGAGGCAGAGACAGGCGGATCTCCGTGTTTGAAGCCAGCTTGGTCTCCAGAGGGAGTTCCAGGACAGGCTCAAAAATCAAAATAAAACAAAACAAAACAAACCACGAAAAAACAAAAAAATTAAAGATAGAGCTGTTATTTGCAGGAGAGGAGAGACGTCAGGGTGCGTCAACAGCAAGACATCAGGGTGCGTCAATAGCAATCAAGTTGGAGTTTATTAAAAGATTTCTGGAGCTAGAGAGATGGGTCAGTGGTTAAGAATACCAACTGCTCTTCCAGAGGTCCTAGGTTCAATTCCCAGCACCCATGTGGCAGCTCACAACTGTGTGTAGCTCCAGTTCCAGGGAATCAACACGCTTATACAGCTATACATGTAGGCAAAACATCAATGTACGTGAAATTAAAAAAAATCATTAAATTTAAAAAAACATTTTAAGTTGGGTGGTGATGACAGTTCCTCCCATGGTGCCAGGTTTTGGCAGGCTATTCTGGCAGGCTATTCTCAGCCCTAGCATATAAATTTCTAGAGATATTTTAATGCTTTAGAATCCCTGTTGTAGTAGAAACCAGGAGATCACTGTGTTAGAACCAGCTCTGCCATGCTATCTTGACTTTTCCAGAGACTACATGTGGGCAAGGAGTAAGGATTACCTGCTTTGAGTTTTGAAAGAGTGGCCTGTGGCTCCTTCAAGTGAAGCAAAACAAACATCTGGCAGCTCCCCCATTTTCAGGGGACTCTGGGACTTCGCAGCTCTCCTTGGTGTTGCAGAACTGTAGGCTACCATGCTTCTGGCTACGTTTCTGTGCTGGTCCCTCAGCAGCAGAGCCACAAATGATCTAAGCAATTTCCCATCCTTAGTGGGCCTAGGAACACGGCCGCTTGTAAACCATGCCAACCTTGCTCAGTCTGCACCCTTGGCACTCATGATGGAACAAATCATTGGAAATGCAGTAAAGTAACCTGAACATCTGTGGTAGTGACACTGTGAACTAGAACCAGCAGCAAGCACATTGCTGTTTAGGGACTGCCTGGCCGCTTGGCAGTTGGTATCTCTACCAATGGGTGGTACAGCAGTCAGGAGGAATGTGTAGCTACAAACACAGGCGTTTGTAAAGAAAAAACAAAAAAGGCAAACATGCTATCGTCTTCCATATTTTTTATATATTTTAATCTTTATTCAGACACTCTTCATGTGTTTATACTGTGCCTATGGAATTTCAAGTGTAACTGTGCACAATGGGTTCCTACTTAGATGAGTGCAAATAACTAAAATAACCATAGCCAAGACAGAATAGAGCAGAGATCTGGGTGTGGTGGTGCCTGCCTTTAATTCCAGCACTGGAGAGGCAGGGCAGGTGGATCTCTGTGAGTTTGAACCCAGGTTGGTCTACACAGTGAGTTCTACGGCAGCCAGGGCTACACATTGTAACTCTGTCTCAAAGGAAATAAGTAAATTGATTAAAATAGAGGACAAGAACACTTCTGGGAATGTTTGATTTGCATAATTTTTTATTTTTATTTCTCATTAATAGGGGAGAGCTCAAATGCAGTCCTCGATTACCACTAATTCTTCTTCCTCTTCCTCTTCCTCTTTTTATTCTCATGCTTCCTCTTCCTCTTCCCCTTCCTCTTCTTCCTCTTCCTCTTCCGCTTCTTCTTCTTCCTCATCTTCTTCTTCCTCCTCCTCTGCCTCTTCTTCTTCTCATACTTCCTATTCCTCTTCCTCTTCCTCTTCTTCCCCTTCCTCTTCCTCTTCCTCTTCTTCCCCTTCCTCTTTCTCTTCCTCTTCTTCTTCTCATGCTTCCTCTTCCGCTTCCCCTTACTCTTCTTCCTCTTCTTCCTCTTCCTCTACCTCTTCTTCCTCTTCTTCCTCTTCCTCTTCTTCCTCTTCCTCCTCTTCCTCTTGCTCTTCCTCTTCTTCCCCTTCCTCTTCCTCTTCTTCTTCTCATGCTTCCTCTTCCTCTTCGTCTTCCTCTTCCCCTTCTTCCTCTTCCTCTTCCTTTTCCTCTTCCTCTTCCACTTCTTCTTTTTCCTCATCTTCGTCCTCTTCTTCTTCTTCTCCTTCTCCTTCTTCTGATTTTCTTCTCCCTTCTCCCTTCTCCCTTCTCCCACCTCACTTCTTCCTCTTCCACTTCCTTTTCCTCCTCCTCTTCTTCTTCCTCTTCCTCTTCTTCCTCTTCCTCTTATTCTTCTTCTCATGCTTCCTCTTCCTTTTCCTCTTCCTCTTCTTCCTTTTCCTCTTCCTCTTCCTCTTTCGCTTCTTCTTCCTCTTCTTTTTCTTCTACTTCTTGTTCTTCTTTTTCTTCTGATTTTCTTCTTCTCCCTTCTCACTTCTCCCACCTCACTTTTTCTTCCTCTTCCTCTTCCTCTTCCTCTTCTTCTTCCTCTTCTTCCTCTTCCTCTACCTCTTCTTACTCTTCCTTTTCTTCCTCTTCCTCTTCCTTTTCTTCCTCTTCTTCCTCTTCCACTTCCTCTTCTTCTTTCTCTACCTCTTCTTCCTATTCCTCTTCTTCCTCTTCCTCTTCCTCTAACTCTTCTTCCTCTTCCTCTTGCTCTTCCTCTTCCTCTTCCACTTCTTCTTCTTCTTTTTCCTCATCTTCTTCCTCTTCTTCTTCTTCTTCTCCTTCTTCTTTTCTTCTTCTTCTTCTTCCTCTTCCTCTTCTTCTTGGGGACTCGGCAGGGGTCAGCATCTGGAGGATAATGGATAAGCTCTGGGAAAACACCTTCATGATCATGGTATTTCCCTTGCCAGGTAAGTATATAAGTCTTTCTTTAAATTTTTTTTCATTTTTTTTCATTTTGCTTCCATGTGTGTCTGGGCACCACCTGCACTGAGTATTTTTTGCTTCCATGTATGTCTGGGCACCATGTGCATGAAGTACCTATAGACACCAGAAGAGGGCATCAGAGACCCTGAAACTGGAGTCACAAATAGTTTTGTTTTTTTTATTTAATTTTATTTATTTTGACTTTTTGATTTTTTGAGACAGGGTTTCTCTGTAGCTTTGGAGCCTCTCCTGACCCTCACTCTGTAGACCAGGCTGGCCTCGAAATCACAGAGATCCACCTGCCTCTGCCTCCCTGAATGCTAGGAATAAAAGCATGTGCCACTCCCCCACCCCCACACTCTGCCCGGCATCACAAATAGTTGTGAGTTGCCAAGTGGGTTCTGGGACTTGAACCCTAGTCTTCTGGAAGAACAGTTAGTACTCTTAACTGCTGAGCCATCTTTTAGTCCCAGTTTCCATAAATCCTACCTGGAAAAAAATGAAAAGGAAAGGTCACCTTGAAGGTGCATCCATATTGTAGTTTTTCCTTAAAAGGTGCCTGCCATGCTTAACAGTAAGCACAGGCACAGCTGTGAGGCTTGCGGCTCAGCTCTGTTTATGTCCAGTTGCCGCTTGCTAGAAGTAGGTAAAGCTCTTTACCAGTAACCACATGCTTCCAGCTACCAACCACTCAGTCATCAGATTCCCAGATGTGCAGGCGCGCTGGGCCAGGAGGTGTCCACCAGGATCCATCTAGTCTGAGGCCATTTGTACCTTGGGGTCATTATCGTCTCATTATAATGATGAAAGCCACCCACCGGTTCCCTAGGAGAAATAGGAAATTAGGAAAGAATAAAGGTGGCACCTTGACCCCTGGAAATAGATCTCTTCACAAAGATGTGACAGAGTTGGTAAGATGGCTGTGCTTGTGATCACAGAATTAGGAGGCCAAGGGTTGAGCAGTCCACACAAGTCTGGGCTACCCAGCAAAACTGTCTCAAGATAAAACAAATCTCTCACAATATCAATGATAGCATTCATACCACAATTCCCATAACCCAGTCCTTGGAACCCAGGCTCCAAGGTCAGCCTTTCTGGCCCAGGCCTGTAATCTTAGCACTGGGCAAGGGACAGAAATAGATCACCACACATTCAAGACCAGCCTGAGCCAGTGAATTCTAGGAAAACATGGGGTAGAGAGTGAGACCCTGTCTTTACAGAGCAGCCACTGTTATGGGAATCTGTCTGGAATAACCGCTCTGCCACCAATGAGAGCAGAAGAGAAATGTCCCCTGTTGACCGGAGCCAGGACAGCTCATGAGAGGCTTCGGTCCTGGGTCCAGTGTGTACACTCATTTTATACTCTAAAACCATAAGGTGGGGCACGCAGGTTTTATTTTATTTATTTATTTATATATTTATTTATTTATTTATTTTAAGCAGCAGTGACCCATTACTTCAACTGTCTCTCCAGGCCATTCTGTTTCAGCTAGCAAGTGATGTCATGTTTGGCAAACCGGCAGCACAGTGCTTTAAGTAAATCACTAAATAAATCAACAAATCAGTATCTAACAATTGGTCTTTTCTACTTCACCACTAACAAAGATTCAGGCCTTAGATCTGCCCTGGGAGAAGAGGATCCACTCCACTTCTCTATTCATGACCATTAAATAAAATAGACTGTCAGCCTCAGGAATTGTTTGGTTACTTGCCAGGGGTACTACTGAATAAAAGAACCTGCAAATTCAGAAACAGAATCAAAGGAAGCATTGTAGCCAGGAGGCTATTGAGAAGACCTAGGCAGGAGAATTGTACAAATTCAAGGCCAGCCAGGGCTTCATAACATCCATTTGAAAAAATGTTTTGTTTCTATGTGGCTTAAATGGCCACAGGTACAATTAAAATTATAGGCACAACTGAGATTACATCAGGACTGATTCTCCAACAATGTCCACATTAAAAAAAATTATACTGTCGCAATAAATTTAAGGGCTGGAGAGATGGCTCAGCAGCTAGAAATACTAGCTGATTTCCACTGGCTCAGTTTGTGTGCGGTGTGAAAATTACTTTGGGCAAAAGACAGTCCTTAGTTTGAAACAATCTTTCTTTGTCCCAGCGAACTCTGCCTCCTTTGTTTTACCAAGTTCTCTCCTTCTCTCCCCCCCCCGTCTCGCTCTCATTCTCTGTCTATTCTGTCTATGTCTCTCTTTGTTTGCATCTCTGTGTTTCTGTCTCTCTGTCCAGGGTCTCTCTCAATAGTCCTGGTTGCCCTGGAACTCACTGTATAGACCAGGCTGGTCTCGAACTCACAGAGATCCTCCTGCTTCTGCCTCTCAAGTGCTGGAATTAAGTTTGGCTTGTGTGACTTTTCTGAAACAAAGTCTTGCAATATATTTCATGCTGGCCTGGAATTCGTAATCCTCTTGCCTCAGTTTCCCAAACCCTGGGATTACAGGCCTGCCACAAACACCCAGCCCAGGCGTTACTTAATCTGCGCTTTACCTAAG
The DNA here is from genome assembly GCA_001685095.1 of Ellobius talpinus. Classification (NCBI taxonomy): domain Eukaryota; kingdom Metazoa; phylum Chordata; class Mammalia; order Rodentia; family Cricetidae; genus Ellobius; species Ellobius talpinus. The sequence continues at coordinate 8,150 of LOJH01014354.1, read as the reverse complement.
ATTTAATTTATGGCAATAAGGAAAAGCAGCGTAGTGCACATCCTACTAATTGAGGGCAGAGAGCGGATTCAGCTAGCACTGGCAGGAAAGTGGCGAGCATCCCCACGGCTTCGCCCAGCCCAGCGTTGGGGCGCCGTGCTCTGAGACCCTAAAGAAGCACCGGAAGTGCGCGGCCACCGTCGCCGCGCGCGCGTGCGCAGCTTGGCTGTTCCGCCCCCAGTCGGCAGTCCGCTTGCCCCTCAGCGCGGGCCGGACCCGGTGTAGGTGGGTGGCTGGTCCAGAGGGCCCTGGCCGAGGTGAGGCTCCCGCGGTCCTGTCCCTTTGCAGGTGGGCACGGACAGCCGGCAGGCAGGTGCAAGGGCGTCGAGTCGTGGAAAGACCACGCCGAGCCGAGGGACTCGGCGGGTCTTGAGCTGGCTGCCTCAGCTTCTGGCCAAGGGCGCTGATGATGCTGCGACACCTGGGAGGAGGGATAGTGGAGGAGGCAGCGGTCCCGGCCAGACGGGCCACCCAGCAACGGGAAGACCGGTGGGAGGGACAAGCCGCTGGCGGCGACGCGGCTTTGGGAGGCATGGATGTGAAGGACGATGGCCTTTAGGTTTTGCCAAGAGCTGGTCCTCGCCGCCTGTTTCGTGTCCTCTCACACCCGCAACCCTGGGAGGCCTGCCGCGGTGAGGCCCAGAGCCTTTTCCAGGCTGGCTCTCTGAGGCTGAGGCGGTGCTATGCGCCCATCCTTGGTGTCCTGGTGCATGGCTGGAGCTGCCAGCTTGCACCGTGCTTGGGGCAGTTCTCAGTTTGGATAGCAGCACGGGACAGGTCACACGCTGGCTCTCACAGCTTCAGTACACCCCAGAAGGCCACTTCAGGAGCAAGGTCTGTCGTCTTCCTCTGGCCGTCTGTCCACTGCCCCAGCTGAATGGGGCTGAGTTTGTCTGTTTTCTCTCCCCGAGTGTAAGTTGGGGAGGCCTCAGGCCGGGGCTGCCTCCTGCCTACCACGGATTCCAAGGTGGTTCACGGGCCAGATGACTGCCAAGTCCTGCTCGGGGGCTCCGGTGAGTTACTCTTTCTCCCTCCTGCCCTGGTCACAAGCCGTCTCCTCTAGAGCTGTGAGGCGAGCCGATAGTGAAGCTGGAAAGGACTAGGATGCAGGGATAGCCCTCTGTGTCCTTTCGGCCCTTGCCTGGTCCCTTGGTCGCAGCTCTGCTACCCCATGAGAAATCAAGAAGCCACACCCCTGGTGCACTCTTAGCATATTGTCATTCCAGGGAGAGATGCCTCTGACCTTCCAGGATGTGGCTGTGTACTTCTCCAGGGCAGAAGGGCAGCAGCTGGGCCCCCAGGAGCGGGCGCTCTACCGGGATGTGATGTTGGAGAACTATGGGAACGTGGCCTCACTGGGTGAGAAGTGCCCTGGAGCCCTGGCTCACAGTGGGGAGTCTCTAAGGGACGTTGGGGCTGATTTGGCCCTTTGATTCCGAAAGGAAAGAGGATCCTGCTCTTGTCCCCAGGGACCAGTCTGCCTAGTTCTAGGGACGATTTTCCAATGACCTCACAGTGTCATCCCTTCCCGTCTAACAGTAAGAATTCTTAGGCATTTGAACTCTTTGCCCCTTGGTCTCCCCTGACCAGTGTGCCCATGCAGGCAGAATGTTCTCTCTCTGCTGTGCAGGACCCAGCAGGCAGGGTCCTGCTCCAGCCCCCGAGGCTGTAGCAACTCATCAGAGTCCTTATCCTTGATAGGATTTCCAGTCCCTAAGCCAGAGCTGATCTCCCAGCTGGAGCAAGAGGAGGAGCTGTGGGTCCTGGATCTTCTGGGGCCTGAAGAAGCAGAAGTCTTAAGAAGTTGCCAGACAGGTGAGCATAAGCTAGAGGCTGGTCTCAGGAATGGCTTCCCAGAGCCCTGGCTTTGGTAGCTGGAGGGAGGGCTAGAAGTGAAGGCAGGTAGGGTGATGGTATGCAGTCCGCCCTCTCTAAGGGAAGACAGTGCTTGCATGCATGTGCTTGACAGGTTTTCCTTTGCCAGTCCATTTGCTTTGCCTAAAAAAAAGAAGATGGTGGTGGCACAAGCCTTTAATGTCAGCTCTTGGGAGGCAGAGGCAGGCGGATCGGATCTCTGTGCGTTCGGGGCCAGCTTGGTCTACAGAGCTAGTTACAGAGCTGTTACACAGAGAAACCCTGTCTCAAAAAGAAAACAACAAAACTAGTATTGTAGTTTCTGGTCGTAACGTGATTTGTTCTTTTACACACCTTCGTGAACTTTTTTGTGGGATATACTTTGTCTTCTCTTACTAGCTCCACATTCTGTATCATACTCCTTTCTCCTTCGTCTCTTCCTCTTCAGCTCTCAGTGTTGGTCAGCAATACTTCCTTGTTCTTGAGACTAGGCCTTTTCGTGTTTCTCAAGCATGTCTCAAACACTTGGATCAAGTCATCCCTTCTGGGGCCTCGGCCTCCATAGTAGCTGGAACTAAAAGCATAAACCACCACACTTAGATCATTAACAGTTTGTTTTGTTTTCTGTTTTAGTTTTTCGAGACAGGGTTTCTCTGTGTAGCTTTGGAGCCTGGACCTGGAGCCTGTCCTGGAATTTGTTTTTTAGACCAGGCTTGTGCACCTCCACCATTCCTCTCATTAGCGCTCTTTAAAATGTCTCTTAGAGATCCCTCCCTCCCTTTCCCTTGCCTCAGCCTCCTCAGGCTTTGAACTTGCTGTGTTAAGAAGGATGGCCTTGAGATCCTCATCCTCCTGCCTCTGCTTCTCAAGTGCTAGGATTATTATAGGCATTTGCAACCATACCTAGCCCTTTGAATCTTTATTTTATTGACCGTTTTAATTGTCAGCTCTAAGTATTTTGACCCTCGGCTACTGCTGGGGCTCATTCTGTTTTCTGCTCTTCTCCTTGTTCTTCTCTGTCCCGTTTTGTTACATGTACTGTTCCTCACTGTTAGAGTGGATCGTACTTCATCAGGCGTGTCCTCACATTTGCTGTTACTTTATTTCGTAAAGTTAATCATATCAATTCTTTGCCCTTTATTAGTTGTTGGTCTTTTTACCAAACATGAATGCATCATAATTTTCGAGTAATTTACTTAGGCTCTTTTGAACTATTTTTATTATCTCAAGTTTTTGCAGATTTGAAGTTGGCTGCATGAAGCCTATCTTTTCTAAAATTGGGAGCTTAGATCATTGATTTTTAATTTTTCTTTTTAAAGATGTCTAAAGCAAGGCTTTATGAAAGTACAACCTTAAATACAGTTCATGTTTTACAAATACTACTGTTGTGTGTGCATGTATGTCTGTGTTGTGGTATGTGTATACTTTAGTTCAGGTGGCTGCAGAGGTCAGAGACATCAGATCTCTAGGAGATAGAGGCATTGCAAGCTGCCAAATATGAGTACTGGGTACCAAACTTAGGTCCTCTGGAGATCGGTATGTGTGCTCTTTTTTTTTTAAAATATTTGTTTGTTTGTTTGTTTATTTATTTATTTATTATGTATACAATATTCTGTNCCTTTGGAAGAGCAGGCAATGCTCTTAACCACTGAGCCATCTCTCCAGCCCGGTATGTGTGCTCTTAACTACTGATATATCTCTCTGGCCTGTCCTTGTGTGTGTGTACACACATATATGCATGCACACGTGTGAGTGCTGTGTAATGAATTCATGCATGATAGGCAAGTGCCCTACCTACCAATGAGCTATATCCCTGAGCCCTTTTTGTGTCTTATTTTGAGACAGGGTCTTAGATGTTCATACTGGCTTTGAGCTCACTTTATAGTCTAGACTGACTTTAAGTTTTAAGTTTGTGATCTAACCTCAGCCTCCTGAGAACCCAGGATTATAGACCTGCACCATCAGGCTTAGATACATTTCAAGAATTTTCCATAGGCCTTATTAGCTTTTTTTTTTTTAATAATTCTGTGGCCCAATCACTATTTGGACAGGTAATTGTTCTTTTTTTTAATGCTTAGTATTCTCCCTGCGTGTATGCCTTCAAGCCAGAAAAGGACTTCAGATCTCATTTTAGACGGTTGTGAGCCACCATGTGGTTGCTGGGAAAAGAACTCGGGACCTCTGGAAGAGCAGCCAGTGCTCTTAACCTCTGATCTATCTTTCGAGCCCTATCTTATTGTTCTTAGTTTATTGTGTAATTCCACTGTGGTCAAGGAGCATAACTCTGTATGGTTTCATTCTTATATTTGCTAGATGTCTTAGGACTTCCAGGCCTCTTGGTAAGCATAATACTCTGTGTAGTAATAACTCTTCCGTACCTGTGATCATCTGGCAAAAAACTACTTAGAAGAGAAAGGGATTTGTTTAGTTTGGCTTGGAGTTCAGAGGTGCGGGGAGAGTCATGGCAGCAGGAGATGAGGCCAGCCTGGCAGTCGGGACACAGCCTGATCATATTTCATCTGCAAAAGGAGGTGGTAAAAAGAACCATGGATGGGGACGGAAGTCTTTCAGCAAGGCTCCATAGCCCCCAAACTCCCAAAGAGTACCACCAGCTAGGGACCAAGTGTTCAAATACATCAGCCTGTGGGAGACATTTCCCATTGAAACCATAATATCCATGTAATAGGAGATGGGTATCGTTGGTGTTCTGTAGTTATAGGATTGTGCAATGTCATTTAAGTTGACGAGGCTAATGCTGTGACTCATGTTTTCCCCGTGGTTTCTTGGGGTTTTTTTTTGGTTGTTGTTTACTTGTTTATTTTTTTCAGTTGCTTGTAAAGTTTACTTTTCCTTGGATTTATTCAGTGTCTGTTATTGATTTGTTCTCATTTATGAGATAAGAGATACATTTTAGGTGCTACGAACATAGCAGCTCCAGCCTTCTTACTGTTTCTGTTAGCATGGGGCATCTTTTCCATCTAGTTAATTTCACTTTATATTTAAAGTATCTGTCTTCCAGATAGCACACAGTTGGGTCCCATTTTCTATCCATTTTATCTTTTAAGTTTTGTGTTCATGTTTAATTTAACTCTTCTTGCTTCCTCCTTCCTCTCCTCTTATGCTCTAGTGTTGGGGATAGAACCTAGAGACTCTCTCATGCTAGGCAAGCACTCTACCACTGAGCTGCACCCCTTGCCATAATGCGGTATTTAGTAGATAATAACTTTGTTGTTGTTGTTACTTTCTTGGGGTTTTGTTCTGTATTTTTAGCTTGTTTTCTATTTTTATTTGAGCCAGGGTCTCTCTATGTAGCCCTAGCTGTCCTAGAACTCACCATGTGGACCAAACTGGCCTTGAACTCACAGAGATCCACCTGTGTCTGCTTCCCAAGTGCACCACAACACCTGACTTCTTTTTTTTTGTTTTGACACAGGCTCTCATGCAGCCCAGGAGGGCTTCAGACTTACTGTGCATTTGAATCTGGCCTTAACCTCTTGATCCTTCTACCTACACCTCCCAAGTTCTGGACTTAGCCACCATGCCTCTAGGTTTTGCACTTATTTCCTTTTCTTTTATAACATCCTAACATCCTTTATTTTAGCCATAAAGAATATATATGTGGGTGCGTGTATATACAAACACAACTTTAAATTTCATCATACAGTATTATAAATGACCTAACACTGCTACCCTCCAGAGAAACAATTTGCCCACTGCCTAGCTGACCCAAGGAAGGAGAATTCCAGTGCCCTCTAGTCAGTCTGTCTGTGGAGCACAGCTCACAGAAAGTGAGGTCTGCCTGTGCTGTGGTCCTCTCCCCTCCCCTGGTCCTGAGCATATTGCTGGGACCTGCTCACTGCTGCTCTTTCACTCACATCTGATTGCCTTGCAACAGAAACTGGAAGGCAGGAAAGTTCCTTTTGAGACACTCGTATACAGGTCAGCTTGGCCTCTCTCATAGTTCCTCCTTCAGACTCCTGGGATTGCAGGAGGGTACCACTCCAGCTGACTCAACAATAGATGGTCCAAAAGGCAATCTCAGAAATTTTAAAATACTTTGCACTAAGTTAAAATTCCACTTGCCAACATTTCTGGACTGCGATGGGAGCAGTGCTTTCTATAGAAATTGATGTAGTAAATGTGTAGTTCCTTGTATAAAAAAGATGAGAGTTTTGTGTGGCTTTAACAAGCTGAAGTAGAACTGAGTAGGCTTGGGGGAGGGGGTGATAAACAATTTAAGACGAAAACAGGAGTATTCCAGAAAGATCTCGTGGCCATGTCTCTCTGATCCACAGTTTTGCTTTTCTATGCAGTTTCTCTTTGGAGGGGACCTGGAGGCAGTCAGTGGGCGTTGCATTGGCAAGGCTGAGTCCTTTATTGTTTTGGGCTAGGCAGATGCATACTCCCAGGTGGTTTTACCTCTGTAGTGGCTTAACTAGCTGGGGTAGGCCACGTGGCTTTCTTCCATTGTTTTTCAACCCTTTTGTTCCCTGCTCAGTTAACTGATCCCTTTTCTAGAAACCAAGTTAACTTGAACTCCACTCATTCTTGTGTTGGAGTTTAAAAGGTCCCAAACGGATTTCTGTGAGATTTGATCTTCTCACGTGCTTTATTCAGCCTTTTCCCGTCTGTGGGAGACCATGTGATCCCGAGTAATGGCAAAGGCACTACTGACCCTTCCTCCAGTCACAGGGTGGGTTCCCCTCAGATTTGAAGCACTTTTCTGTTTTGCATTAAGCTCTTCATTCACTAATCCAGGATATAGTTAGCAAAGATGATTACGTTACCAAGGCTTTGCCTAGAATGTTGTGTCTTCAGATATGACCAGCCTACTTTAAAAAACTTTATGAAGCAAAGAATAAATACTCTTTGGTGAACTTTGTATTAGGTAATATTGGTAGTATTGTCTTAGGTAGATATGGTTATATCCAGAACAAGGCTCTAGCAGCTTCATCTACCTATAAACAGGGACCAGAGATTTCCCTCATCTGGAAAATATGGGAGGGGTTGGAAACCTCAAAAGGCATAACCTGGGCAGCTGGTACTCTTGGAGCCTGAGGAGAACGGCACCTCTGATTGGGGACCTCCCAGTGGCTGTTAATGCTATAGCTGTTAGTGACCCGCCCTTTCGTGAGTACTACAAGCTACAGAAATTCCCTTATAAGCAGTGAGGAGATATAGCCTCCCCAGACCTTAGAACAACAAAGACATGGGGGGTGGGGGGGACAGAAGCTAGTAATCCTCCTTTATTTCCTGGACAGTGTACTGGGTTAGCAAAATCATGGCTGTCAGTCTGGGCTGACATCTCTGACTCCGTGTGTAAAGCCCAGGGGGGAAAATATTAGGAACAGGCATTAAAAGTGTTTATGTGGAAATCCCAGTTTATTTTGAAATCTGAAATAAGAAATCCTGTGGGTATCAAACTCCCCTCCTAAAAGAAAAATAATGTATCATTAGAATTACCTCCAATCCTTGAGGCTTGCTGTGGTGGGTTGAATGAATATTTTCAGCCTAAACTTTAGCTATTAAAACTTAAAAAAAAAGCAACTCTGCCAGTCACATGGTGGTGGAGACAAAGGAGGCGATTAAAGGTGCACTGGCTGCTCCTCTAGAGGTTTTGAGTTCAAATCCCAGCACCCATATGGCAGCTCACAACTGTCTATAACTGTAGCCCCATGGGATCCAATGCCCTTTTTGTTTTGTTTCATTTTGTTTTTTTCAAGACAGAGTTTCTCTGTAGCTTTGGAGCCTGTCCTGGAACTCACTTGGTAGACCAGGCTGGCCTCGAACTCACATAGAACCCTCCTGCCTCTGCCTCCCGAGTGCTGGGATTAAAGGCATGTGCCACTACTGCCGGCCCAATGCCCTTTTCTAGTGTGCAGATATACATACAGACAAAGTACCCATATATGTAAGATACATAAATACATCTTTAAAAAACTGAAAGAGATCATCATTACACCTACATCTCATGAACATTTAAAGGATAATAAAGGGATGGTAGGAACAGTTCTTCACTCACAGATTTGATAACAGGAAATGAACCAATTCCTTGAAAGACAATCTCCCAAAACTCCACAAAAAGAAAAGAACAGTCTGAGGAGACATGTATTTTAATAGTCTGCTTGTTTCAAGAGAGTTCCATTGTGGTCTGATAAACAAGGAAGAAATGATAGCAATTCTCTACACTTTTTTTAAGATTATTTTTAAAGATTTATTTATTTATTATGTATACAGCATTTTGTCTGGATGTTTGC
>LOJH01014353.1:2751-24183 GCA_001685095.1 Ellobius talpinus | reverse complement strand
TTGCCAGGCAGTGGTGGCGCACACCTTTAATCCCAGCACTCAGGAGGCAGAGGCAGGAAGATCTGTGAGTTTGAGGCCAGTCTGGTTACAAGAGCTACTTCCTGGACATGCACCAAAGCTACACCAAGAAAGCCTGTCTTGAAAAACTATAGGTAGGTAAGCAGGTAAGTAGGTAGACAGATGGCCCAGTGAAATGGTTCTGGGTTAAAGACACCTGCCACCAAGCCAGACAACCTTAATTATAACCTTGGAACTGGCAAATTGTCCTCTGACCTTCACATGCATACAATGTAATGCACACTCCTATACACATGTACATGTCAAAACAAATATTTTAAATACAATAAAATAATAAACCGAAGTGAGACTGGGACAAAGGCCTGGTGTATAGCTAAGGAAACAAGACAAACCCTATGCTACCTACTCAACATACCAACCACACTACTGAGATAGTCCTAGGCTTGATTTCCTTTTATTAAGCCTTACTATGTTTGTCACCCACTATTTACAATTAACCAACAGTTCCAGTTCAACCTGATATTTTAAAATACTGAATTGAACCCTTTCAGAGGTTCTGAAAGATAAAGGAAAGCTACTGTAAAATACTGTAATATTATTTTATCTATTTTACTAAGTCCTACTTTCTAGCCCTGCCTGTTACAAAATTATGTACAAAGAAGTGAATCTATGTGTATCATAGACACACAGATACATATACTTAAAGTGTCTACAGTAGAAAAGAGAAGCCTGAAGTTCAGGCATGGTAAGCTCCCATGACAAGAAAGCTTAAATGGGAATGCAGGCCTCAACTCATGGCAGTTTCTGGTAGGTGTTGCTAGCCAATTTCATTCTATCCCTATATTTATTCTTTGACTTGGATGCTTCACTGAGAGAACACTATGCTCTGACCCCGAATCTCTTAACTGGATCTCCAGCTAAATTTCATGAACAAGTCAGTTTCTGCTGGAGGCTTTCAATTTGTTAATATCTCCTTCTTCCCCTTTTCCACCATTTGGTAAATTCATTCTTAAAAGCTGAAAATAGGCTGGGCAGTGGTGGTACATGTCTTTAATTCAAGTACTCCAGGACAGTCAGAATCATTACACAGAAAAATCCTGTCTTCAAAAAACAAAATAAAACAACAAACAAAAAACAAACAAAAACACCCCACAACAACAACCAACACCCTAAGCCCTGAAAATATGGCTATCTTAGATCATTTCCTGAAACAGTACAAAACAGCCAAACCCCTCAAAGTCTTTAGGCCAAAAATGTTTGAAAACTGCTACAAGGGTCAAACACATGGTCTTTAGAATAATAATTAAAGATCAGCTTTAAGCCATAGAGTTTTGACAAACCTGTAAATCCCAGAATTAAGGAGATGGGGGAAAGAGGATTTGAATTTTCAAAAGCTTTTTGAAAAGTAGAGCTGGAGTCAGGCACAGTGACACACACCAATAGTCCTGGTACTCCAGAGACAGAAGCCAGTCTGGGCTACACAGGAAAGGGAAAGGGAAAGGGAAAGGGAAAGGGAAAGGGAAAGGGAAAGGGAAAGGAAAGCTGGATATGGTGGTCCATGCTTTCAATTCCAAAACTCAGGAGGCAGAGGCAGACAGATCACTTAATGGTCAGCCTGGTCTACAGAGAAAGTCAGGACAGTCAGGAAAGAGACACTATTTCGAGAAACAAAAAAGAAACAAACAAGAAAACGAAAAAACAAACAACAGCAAACATGCAACTGGAGAGCCAACATGGTTAAGAACAACTGCTACTTAGAGAAAGCACTCACATGTTAGCGCACAACCAGTTGCAGGGTATCTGACACTCTCTTCACCTTCCTAATCTGCAGCCCTTTAATACAGTTCCTCATGTTGTGGCAACCCCAACCACAGTTTTCATTGCTAGTTGTAAGTGTAATTTTGCTGTTATCGATCATAATGCAATTACCTGATATTCAAATCCTGTGAAAAGGTTGTTATAATTCTAAAGGGATCTCAACCCACAGGGCACCAGGAATGTTCAAGTGGTTCACGATGCATGCCAAATACCCATTAACATAAAACGAATCTTTACAGCAACTCAAACAAAAGTGGCATGTTTCTACTTAAATGTTAAAACTTACTTGCTGGACGCCAACAGCAAACGCCTTCAGAAAGACTTCAGCAAATTCATTATACTCCTTAGAAACATTACCAGGGCTTCCATATCTACATAAACAAAAATGTACCCATTATTTCTTTATAATGCTTTACATCTATATTCATTATAGCAAAAGCTTGGAAAAAAATAAATTGCTACATATGGACAAGGACATACCTTTCAAAAAGTCTTGCTAGAATATGTAAGGCCCACTTCTTACATTTCCACCAGGGCAACTCTGGTCTATCATCTTCTTCAACTTGAAGTGTTTCCTTTAGAGACATTTATTTAATAATACTGAGACTATAATCTTGAAAGAACTTTATGTATCAAGTAAGAATAGGCTCAATCATAAAGGTAAAGAATCTAAGCATTCAAAAATCAAACTAATGATTAATAACATAATTTTTAAAAGAATGAGCTAGATTAAGACAACCATGACTTTTTTTTTAAAGTTTACAATGTGAGAATACAGAACTGAAACCTTCATACACTGCCACTGAGAATAATTCCAAATCAGGAGCAAGTCACTATGGAAGTTACTATTGATAAAGTCAAACATTCAGCCATTCTATCGTTCCATATTTATGCAAGAGTAAAAGCATGTGACTATGTGGGGATCATGGGAGAAGGTAGAAGGGGAGGGGAGAGGGAGGGGAGCAGAGAAAAATGTATAGCTCAATTAAAAAAAGCATGTGACTGAAAATACCAATTCATAAACACTTTCATGGAGAAAATCACTTGAGTATCCTCATCAGCATGGTACAAAGGGTACTACTACATGGCAGAGAAAATATACAAATCACACCAAACATGAACAAATATCCTAAATATATTCGGCAAAAGAAATTACAAGAAAGATTATTAATTCAAAATGGACAAAAAGCTACTGCGTAAGAAATAAGAAAGGGAGCTGGAAATAAGGCTCAGTACTTGACAGCAGTTGTCCTATTATGACAAGTGGAACTCAAATCCCAGCACCCAAGTTAGGTAGCTCACAGACCCCTATAGCTTTAGCTGCAAAGCTCAAACATCCTCTTCTGGGCTCCAAAGGCAGCTTCATGCAAACAGATATAACATTAACAGACACTGAAAAAGTTCCAGGCATGATATTACACGCCTTTAATCCCAGCACTCAGGAGGAAGAAGCAGGTGGATCTCTGTGCGTTTGAGACTGACCTGGTTTACAGAGTGAGTTCTAAGACAGCCAGGGCTGTTATACGAGATCTTGTCTCCAAAAATAAAAACACAAAAAAGGTAACAAGGATGATAGATGACAAGAACTGGACAGAAAGTCCACAAACTCTACCATTCTAATGAACCAAAGTTCAGCAGGGTAACTTCTTACTGGAAATAAATTATAACACTAAAGTTGCACAATATATGTGAAATATTATCTTATATTTAATATACAAGTAAAAACATACACAAAGCTAGTATCCTAAGAAGTAAGAAAAATAATTTGTGTACTTCCTCAATGACTTAATTTTGTTGTGGTGGTGGTTGTTTTTTGAGACAAGGTTTCTCTGTGTAGCTTAGAAGCCTGTCCTGGAACTGTAGACCTCGAACTCACTGAAATCCACCCACCTCTGCCACCCAAGTCCTGGGATTAAAGGTGTGCACCACCACCACCACCAGGTTTAATTTTTTAAAGAAACTGAATATTTAAATTAGAGCAGATGTAGTTGCATTTGTGCTTAGTAAACTGATTTCTATTCCTAGCACTTGGAAAAATACAAAATTAACCAAAATAACAAGAATGTGATCTCATTCACCCATTAATAATAGTATTACTCTGTCATAATTACATACCCTAAAGTAGAAGTTTAAAATAAAATTCAAGATTGTTATACGTAAGGTGCATGAATGCTTAAATGTCAACAAGTATTTAACAACCTATTTAATCCCAACCTGCTAGAGAAAATAAGATTAGTAGAAATATAACTGTAAAAATCGCCATGTTTAAGAGTATAAAAATACAGTTGGATAGCTCTTAATGTATTAAAATAGCAAAGTTAAATACTTCAAAAGGGTAACTTCTTTGGTGTAAGAGTCGTGTATCAGGCTGGAGAGATGGCTCAGTGGCTAAGAGCACTTGCTGCTACTGCAGAGGACCCAGGACCACTTCCAAGCACCCATGACTTCGAATAGCCTGTAATGTCCTCCTCCGCTGGAGTGAAGCATGCATGCGGTACAGAGACATAAATTCAAACAAAATATCCATACATCAAATTAAAAAAATACACCAATAATAGTCTGCTTTTTTAGAATTATACAAACCACAAAATTTGGCAACCCAGCAAATTACATTCTTCCTCTGTTCAAGGCCATCTGTCAGATTACTAGGTTACACTCTAATTAATGGGAAGAAAGAAATGGAGCCAGAAGTGGGGAGCACTCCTTTAAACTCATCACTCGGTAGGCAGAGGAAGGCAGATCTCTTTCAGTTCAGTCAGGGCTACAAAAAGAAATTCTGTCTCAAAAAACCAAAGAGAGAAAGAGAACTGAAAGCAGCTTATTTTTCTAGAAATAGCTCTTTGAGCACATAAGGAAACAGAAGAGCTGGTTATGGTGGTACGCTAGGAAGGCAAGGGAAGGTGTTTTTCTGCGTTGGGAGTCAGCCTGGTGTACAGAGTGAGTTCCAGGACAACCAGGACTATAAAGAAAAAAACCTGTCTCCAGAGAGAAGGAACACATAAAAGAAAGAGAAGGAACATAAAAGAACTTACATTAGGTACATCCCTATTCACAACCGTCTTCAAAATTTCCACCCATTCTGTCAGATTCTGTTGGTTTATCAGCTCCAGTGGGAGTGTATACTAAAGAAAAACCAAGAATTAGTATTTTTAAAGTTCCAAGTGCCATTTCCTTGTTCTCTACAATACCTATCAGTTCCCTCAGTCACCATTTCTACATCAGTACATAGACTAATTTGCTTAGGGAACAATGGCATTTACTAGGGGCATTATTACTTTGCTCAACTTACTAGTTACCACAGATTTCAAATGAACACATTTTTATCAAGTTAAAGGAATTCCCGGATTAAGACCAGAACATTTATCTTCCCTTTTCTCCATTTTATGTACGTATGTATGTGTGTATATATAGGTTATAAATATATATAAATAAAATTTATATAGATATGAATATATATTTATATCTATAAATATACATATAATTTGTCTATTGCAGTGCTGGGGAATCAAACCTTGGGCCTTGGGTATGCCAGGCAAATTCTATTGTATTATTTCCCTGGCTTGTTCTCTTTTTATAAAGGAGGAATTGCTTAATAAATTGTAATGGATGCTTTACTAGGCATCTGGAAATATAAATCATGCAACTTAGGATTTGTTAGCTTTGAGACAGGGTCTCTTGATGTAGTGCTGGTGGCCTGAAACTTCGTATTTATAGCAGGAAAGCTTCAAACTCTGACAAAACTTCTGCTTTCTGCCACTCTAAGTGCTGGCTAGCAGGTATGCACTATCATGCCATGTCATCCAATTCAGGATTAGGACACCCAATTACACAGTCAGGTGGTACTAGACTTTGGTATCACGATAGGCCAGTCTGCGTTTATATGTCCATTGTACATGCACTCTGAGTACAGGTACCCTCAGAAGTCAGCATATAATTGTGAAGTGTTGGCCAGGATGATCTCAAAATTCCCAAGCTCAACAATTCCTGGTTGGGTCAACCACAAGTGTGTACCAACATGACTCACTGACTTATGAATAAAGACTGTAAGAAAGCTTTACTAATTTAAGCAGGGAATGGTGATATATACCCATAGTCCCGGTTACTCAAGAGGCTGAGGCCAGAAGATCATGTGAAACTAAGTTCAAGACTAGCCTGGCCTCCACAGCAAAACCTCCATCTCTAAAATAAAAAATCAGTTACAAAGGACAGCTAGGAGAATTCTAACTGCCCATGTACAATATCAGATCTATTAGAACTGCTAGTCTGTTGGAGGCATACTTGTTTATGCTTTGGACTTGTAATACTAGCAACAAACCTTTTCCTAAGAAAGCTCCTCACAGGCTGGCTTCAAATGTGCTTCTCCTAACTATAACTTCTAAATGGTGGCATCCAGTCACACTCAAGTTTTTTTATTTTTTTTCCTCTAAGATAAGGTCCTTCTGCTGTACTATCCAGACAAGATTAGAATACACCATAGAGCCCCGGCTGGCCTCAAACTCATGATTCTCCTGTCTTAGCATCCAGAGGCACATACTACCACATCCAAGTTAGATTGTCAAATCTAATTATTAACACAACTGATAAAATTATTTTTCTAAATAAGGATGACAATTAGCGTTTACATATATGTGTATGCATGCATACTCCTTACAAGTAGCTACAATCGTACATGCTTCTAATTCTAGCGCTCAGAAAGCAGAGGCAGGAGAATTAAAGCATTTAAGGCCAGCCTGGGCTATATGATGTTTCAGAAAGTAAAACATTAGGGTGCAGTGGGGGAATGACCCTTGCTTTAGAAAGAACTGGAAAAAGTCCACACCCATTGTTACTACATAAGCAGCACTAATTAGACTCTGTGTATTATTTTCTATTAAAAAAAGAAAAGAAAAAGACATGAAGGTAGAAGAATATGTTAGGAGGAATCAGGGTAAGTGGAAATAGAGACTGTCAAGATATACTGTATATATGTATGTATGAAATTATAAAAGAAAAATATTTTAGAATACAGAACTAAAAACGCTGTTAAAAATAGTGCCTTCGGGACGGTGAGACGGCTGAGCAGGTAAAGATGTCCACTCTCAAGTCTGAGTTCAGTCCCAGGGCCCAAATGGTGGGAGAAGGAGAGCCAACCCCAGGCTGCCCTCTGACCTCCACCAGTGCGCCATGGCATACATTAAGCCCCTCCCTCCCACACACAAGTAAATGTAATAAACATCAAAAAACAATAGTACCTGAACAAGAGCATAAAAGATCTTGAATATCTGCTTTTGGATGAGGACAGACTGGTCAGACTGATCAGAGAGCAGCTGGATAAAGCGGTCCTTCAGAACTGGCAGGAAGTGCTGCATTGCTGCCACTAATGGACTTCGCTCTTCTGGTTTCTTGTACCTATGGATAGGAATACAAACTAATTCTGTAAGAATGTACTTCCATAACTGATACATATAAAAATCTGCTTTCACAAGTACTAGCAACAGTTTCTAACCAAACTGAGGACACATAAGAAAAGCCAGCTAAGGAAAACAAAAACCACGCCCAGCAGTGAAGAGGTAAAGGTAACGCAGGCGCTCACTTCCAGAGCATACATACTGAAATTGAAATGAGGCAAAGACAGCTGGCAGGACTCCTGTTTCAGGATAGTAGATTTGTGAAGCATTCCATATTTAAGGGAGGGAGACAGGACAGGTTTTCTTTAGAAGTTGGATTCCTGGGCTAAGTGTGTTGGTTCACACTTTTAATGAAAGCAATGGGAGGCAGACGTAAGCAAGTATCAGTGCTCTATGACAGCAGTGGCTACAAACTGAGACCCTGGCTTTGTTTTTTTCCCAAGCAAAACAAAAGGATTTCCCAGTCAAGTACACTTCTGTAATCCCAGCATATGGTGTTAAGGCAGAAGAATGGTACAGCTAACTTGAGCCACATTGAGGAGACCTTGTCTTAATAGCAAAAAACTTGCATTCATTTATCTTACAGAGTTTAACGATAACCAAAGTAAATGGTCAAGAATAAAAAAAAATAGCAAGAGAACTGAAGAGGTGGTTCAGCCTGTACAATGCTTACTGTGCAAGCATAAGGACCTGACTTCATTTGCAAAGCTATAGAGATGGCTCAACAGTTAAAGGCACTCACTGCTTTTGCAGAGACCAGGGTTCAATTCCTAATACTCATAAGGACACAGTGACTCAACTGCCTGTAACTACAGTTTCAGGGATCTGATGCCTTCTGACCTCTGAGGATTCCTGCACATATGGTGCACACACATACGCCCAGGCACACATATCTATAAAAATTAAGTAAAAAAAATTTCTAGGGATAGAAAATTCATATAATTCTATTACTGGGGAGGTATAGACAGGAAGTTCACTGCATCTTTTACAGCTAGACAGTCTAGATGAATTAGCAAGCTCCCATCTTTATTAAAAACTAAGGTGGCAGGATCATAGGATAGTTCAGGAGATTAGGGTGCTGTAATGACCTGAGTTCAGTTTCTGGAATCCCATGCAATGGAAAGAAAACTAACATCTACAAGTTGTCCTATGGCCTACACATGCACAGTGGTGTGCACATGCTTTTAAATAAATGTTATAAAACAAACTAACAAACAAACCAGGCCATGGTGGTGCGCACCTTTAATCCAGCACTCAGGAGGCTCTGAGTTCAAGGCCAGCCTGGTCTACAGAGTAAGTTTCAGTATAGCCAGGGCTACAGAGAATCCCTGTCTCAAAAATCCCCAAAATAAAAAGACACTTGCTATGTGAACCTAACAACCTGAGTTCCATGTCCACAACCCTTGCTGGGAGGAAAGAATAGGTGTCCTGTAATTCACACGTACCCCCCCACCAACATACACATACATACTATACACATACTTAAATATGTTTAAAAGATTATCATACTTCTTAGTCAATAAAACAGTAATAACTTACAAAAGAAATTCCTATGTGGGCTAGTAACATGGCTCAGCGTATGTGCTGCACAAGAGTATCTAAATTTGAATCCCAGAATCGAAAGAAAGAAGGAAGGAAGGAAGGAAGGAAAGAAAAAGAGAGAGAGAGAGAAAGAAAGAAAGAAAGAAAGAAAGAAAGAAAGAAAGAAAGAAAAGAAAAGGCAGTCATGGCCAGACAAATGTAGCCAAGGTGCTATGGGGCGCCATGTTTTTTTAAGCTAAGCTCCAGGTTGAGTGTTTCATGGGAATAAGGCAATAGTGACAGAGCAAGACGCCAGACTTATCCTCTGGCCTGTGTATTCCTCCCATTGACGATGTGCACGTGCACCTGCGGGCCAAAGAGCTCATACTGAGGTACTCAATCAAATGTACCACATACTCAAATACACCAACTGACACTCACATACCTATAAAAAGAAAGAATACCACGTGAACTCTGCAGTTGAACTACATAAACTACAGATAAATTTCCCTAACAATAAAGTTAAGAACTATATGATGTACTTCCCTCCTTCCAGCCCAGTTAGTCATCCACAACATGAAAACATTTATGGTAGAATTTCTTTTCCCTTACCTCACTAATCACACTGAATATTAGACTGGGAATTAGTTCGCAGTACCTAATCTAAGCTAGTAGCCATTAAAGTAATTTACAGCATAAAATTACACTACATACTGCCGAGACCCAAAAGCTTCTAAATGTGTGATGTTATTAAGAAGCCTACAGCAGGCAGAGGCAGGTATATTTTTGTAAATAAAAACAAAAAGCCTAGTAGTACAAGTCTCCAGTGATGCACCAAACTAATGAACTACACTCACAGGCATCCATTAAGTTCAATTCTTTTGCCTTTAAATTTTTTTTCTTGTTTTGTTTTTTAAGAAAGGGTTTCTCTTGTGCAATCTTTGCTATTCTTGAACTCACAAAGATCTGTTTCCCAAGTGCTGGAATCAATGGCATGCACTACACCACCACACCTGGCTTAATTTTTTGTTTCTAAATAAAAAGCCAGAGGTTCTTTAATATCTAAAATTCCTACCCTGTCAAGCAAAACAATTCAACTGATAGAGTGCTGTCTAACATACTTAAGAACCCAACTTTGGATTCTTAGCAGTATACAAACCAAGTGTGGCAACACCCAGAACTTGAGAAATCAAGAGGCATGGAATCAAAAACTCAAGTCATCCTCTACTGTGGAGGCATTGCAAGGCCCTGTCCCAGTTACAGACCAAAATTAGTACCCTAACATCTCACCAGGAATTGCCTGAACTCCTAACATTTCATGACAAATTAGCTGTACCCCTAAAATTTTCCCAAGGGTTGAATACCTGTGCCAGTAGGTGTTCCCCTTATTACCAGTTTATGCTTCTGGCTCTCTACCCTTTTACTTGTTTGCCACTACTATTCAATAAGATGTGATATAATTTCCTCAGTATTTCCTTTCATCTTCTACAAACAAGCATTTTCTGAGGATATAAGGTGCTGCTGAAGACCAAAGAACAATTTCTTCATGAATTTTCTTAAAATTTCTCCAAGCCATATCTCTTGTAAATACCTTCCTTACATTCTATAAACATTGCTTGAAAATTAAATACAATTCCAATATTGTAGTTGCCTCCTCTATATTTCATTTAAAAATCCCTCAAATTCTTTCCTGCTAAGGTTATAAGAGAGACTCAAACCCTCTTAATGACATTGCCAACTTATTGTTATTCTCTCTGGCTTTGGTCACTCACTTACCAGAACTACAACTGGCACTCTGATAGAAGTTGGAGCGACAGCTGGAACATTCCTTAGCAGGAAGATGGGTAGCTGGTGGGGACACAAGAAAACACCAGTACCAAGGGTGTAAATGGTGTGTTTCATGCCTACTCAGAACAACACAGTTCTTTGAAATGGGATCCCAAAAAGGTGTCAGAGGTTGCCTACAAGTCCCAGAACTAGAGGGCTCACAATGGCATCTATCTAGCTCTTAGAAATGGAGGTCAAGTCACCATATCATACTAAATTATTTTTTATAAATTTTCCACACCATACTTTCATGTACCTACCAATTTCACTGCTTTAACATGCTTGATTGAAAACAATCCTTCACTGTTTCATTTACTATTCTTCTTAAACTCTTTTTTTATGTGTATGAGTATTTCACCTGCATATTGTATGTTCTGTGCACCATTTGCATACCTGGTGCTGCCAGAGGCAAGAAGAGGACTTCGGATTTCCTGGGATTGGAGTTACAGATGGTTTTAACTCACCATGTGGATGCTGGGAATCAAACTCAGAGCAAAGACAACTCTTTGGTCTAAAATCTTACTAACTTACGAAAATTATTTATATGAACTATAATTCATTTAAATATCCAAGTTACTGAACAAGTAGATTACTGCAAATTTCTTAGATCAAGAGCTGGGCTGGTGTCACACTATAATACTAGCTCTTGGCAGGGCAAATGCACAAGGATCAGGAACTCACTGATAAAGTGCTCTGTTGCTCACTGTACTGCAATCACCTTCAAACGAGCACACACTCACAAATCTAAAAGCCTATCAGTACTTACTAAGGAGCCCCAATTTTAGAGACAATTTTTAAATAAGAGTCAATGATTTTAACAAAACATTAAGGACAGTGGGCAGGGCAGAGTTTCTCAGTGGCATTGATAAATAAATAAAGGATTAGAATAAGTGCCATGAGCTTGTGGGAAGGCTTAGCAGGGTGGATACCCTGGCATTGAGTCAGTCAGCTACGTTTTGGCACCTGCATGGTAGAGGGAGTGATGCCACCAGCTTATCTTCTGGCCTCCATTTGTGCACTGAACCACTTGAACACACATATGCACACACACAAAATAAATAAGTATAATGAAGAAAAATTCAGAATAAGATTCCTACTTCAATAGGAAAATACCAAATTAACATAGATCACTAATTTTCTTATACTGAAAGCAATTTTTTTATGTTGAAATTGGTTTAAATTTTCACAATTATCTCCACTTCTGAAAAACTTAACTGGAATTAGGAGGAACACTCACTCATAATTCTTCACAAGCTGATAAAGGCAAAGAAGAATTCCCAGCCAACAAGCACTATTATCAGACTGAAGATAAAATCCAATCTTGTCCACAATGGCAGTCCAACGGCTCGGGTAGTCATGTTTGATGATATGATGAATGCATGTAGTAAGCTGTACCCTGAAAGTCAAAACTCAACAGTAAAGAAGAAGAAAAAACCTAATCTAGATAATACTTTGTCTGGTAACTCAGACAAAGAAAAATAGGTTGTTTCAACAAAGTCTAATTTCAAATAATCCAACAAGTATTTTGATGCATATAAAATGTAGATAATGCAATACAACTCACTTAGCAACACTGTCTCTTCCTACCAATTTAAAAGAAACCCAGCTAGGTAGTGGTGGCAAAAGTCTTTAATATCAGCAGTCAGGAGGCAAAAGTAGGCAGATTTAGTTCGAGGCAGACTGGGCTACAGAGCTAGTTCCAGGAAAACCAAGGCCACAAAAAGAAACAAACAAATAACTAAAAGCCACCCAAGCTTAATTGCATACACACATGCGGTAGAGGCAGGAGGATCATGTATTTGAGGTCAGTCTGAGGTACACAAGACATAGTTTTAAAAAGCCTTTCTAGTTTTCATTGCAGAAAATATCAAGTACACAAACATTTGCAAAGGAAAACATAGTGGCTCATATTTACTTCCCAGAAAAAGTTTATAGTGGTCATGGCTATCCAGGACAACCTAGGTTAACCAGATCTGCTTTGGAAGACCCAAAAGTTCAGAATCAAAAATGATATAGCCCAGTACAGTACTTGTTGTGCAAGCCTGAGTTTGATCCTCCAAAACCCACAGATAAAGTCAGGTGCAGCTCTGTGCACTATAGCAGTAATAATAAAAACTCAGAGACAGATATTGGGGTTCAACCTGAAGATCAGAAAAGCAAAGCAACCAGTCACTGGCTGGATTTTATAGGCAGGATATCGCCCATTTTCATTCTGAGGGAGAGGTAAGAGCCAGTAGCTGGTTCCTTTGCTTTTCTGATCTTCAGGTTGAACCCCACTGTCTGTCTCTGGGTTTTTTTTATTTGTGCTACAGT
The DNA here is from genome assembly GCA_001685095.1 of Ellobius talpinus. Classification (NCBI taxonomy): domain Eukaryota; kingdom Metazoa; phylum Chordata; class Mammalia; order Rodentia; family Cricetidae; genus Ellobius; species Ellobius talpinus. The sequence continues at coordinate 11,299 of LOJH01014353.1, read as the reverse complement.
ACACCTGTACAATACTGTGCTAGGAAGACAGACAGGATGAACCCTGGACCTTGTTGGCTAATCAGCCTAGTCAAATCAATAAACTTGAGTTCAGTGAGAAACCTTATCTCAAAAAGTAGGCACAAAATAATTAAGACAGCCAGCAATTTGCAAAGTCCCATAAAATAATAGTGGTTGCCAGCCAGAAGGAACAGTATTAATCCAAGCATTTGGGAGGCAGGTGATCTCTTTGAGCTCAAGGCCAGTCTAACATAGTGTGTTCCAGGCCAGACAGGGCAGTAATAAGGGCACTTGACTCCCCAGAGCAGACCTTATTTCAATGCCTGCTCTGTAGAGAGAGTGGAGATCTTTTAAATCACCAACAGACTGCAAAACAATATTCAGAAATTCTTTCCCTCTTTCTTTTTCCTTTTCAGTGCAGAAATAAAGTTGGGACAGTATGTGTGTTAAAGTGTTCTACTACTGAGCCACACCCTCAGTACTTGCCTTCTCTGAGACAGGGGCTTTCTGCTGGTGTAAATTAACCTCTGCCTCTGAAATGCTGATTGCAGCCATGTAGTACTACACCAGGCTCTCCCATTTGTCTGATCACACGATGTTCTACAAGTCTTGGCTTTATAAACATAAAATTCAATCACAATACAATGAATCTAAGTGCATTCATTCTATGACAACATGTGATGTAACTTTATGCTATAAAAATGTCAGGTTAAGTACTTTTAATTGTAGTACCAGTAGGCAGAGGTAGATGGTTTTCTGTGAGTTCAAGGCCAGTCTGGTCTACAAAGTAAGACCCTGATTCCAAAAAAAAAGTGGGGGGGTTCTGAAAAAAGAAAATTTAAATAGACATACACAAAACACATATATCTGCAATAATGAATAAATTTTAAAAACACACCTGATAAGCTCGGGTGAGTGGATAATGGCTTCTACAATGTTTTCTCGAATGCAATGTCGGTCTTCTTCTGGAATTGTATACGGGGAGATGTCCCCGGGTGTTGCTTCCCTATCAGGCCAATACTGTGTTATCATATTTTTCAAATAAATAACACCTGAAATACAGACCATTCATAAGTAATGTTTACTGTAAAAAAAGTGAGAGTATCTCTTGGAAACATCAATATTAGGAAGAGATGTTTTGTAAGCAAAGTAATAGACAATTATTTCAAGCCAATAATCAGAACACACATTTAACATTCACTTGTAGGCATAAGACACAAAATTATTAAACATACAGCCCAATCCAGAGATCCTGAGTTCAATTCTCAGCAACTACATGGTGGCTCATAACCTCCCTAATGAGATCTGGTGCTCTCTTCTGGCCTGCAGGCACACATGCAGGCAGAACACTGTATACATAATAAATAAATCTTAAAAAAAGAGGGAAAGCATATAATAAAAAATAATACAGTCCAAAAGAACACAAAATAAACAGTATACCAAAATCATTTTCTAAAGAAAACCCCTAAGCACCAAACCATACAAATACAGTTACAAAGGGGGGACATGTGGTGGTACAGGCGTTTAATCCCTGTACCACCTCAGGAGACAGAGGCAGGTGGATCTCTGAGAGTTTGAAGCCAGCCTGGTCAACAGAGCATGTTCCAGGACAGCTAGGGCTACACAGAAAGACCCTGTCTTGAAAAACCAAAATTACAGTTCCTACAACTGACTACATAAACATGATCATAGGAAAAGATAGTATATAAAGGTTCTCAGTGTCTAAATTGATTATTTTTAATAACACAGCACTTCAAATTCATATTATTTTATGAGAAAATTTGCTGTGCTCAAAAACCCTAGATTATAGGGACTGGGGAGATGGCTCAGTGGTTAAGAGTATTGGGCTGATCTTCCTGAGGACCTGGGTTAAATTCCCAGCATCCGCATGTTAGTTTATACCTGTCTGTAACTCCAGTTCCAAGGGATCTCATATGATACCTTCATACCAATGCACATTAAATAAATTATTAAAAAAACCCTAGATTATTATCTGCTGCCAGCCACCATACTGCTACCTTTGCACACTGCTGTCTGACCGTTAACAAGCTGATGATGCAGTGTGATGTATATCACTAACAAGGCTCTTTACTCAGCCACCTAGGGAATGTGGATTACAAATGCATAACATGAAATCGATCCCTAAATTCTGTGGACTAGCTTTTAGATGGTAAATTCGACCTGAAGTCCAACACCCATTTAAATAAAGGTAACTGAATCTCAAGAATTTAATGAATACTTACTTAATCTTAAGATATTAAAAAACTAAGCTTTAACTACAGTAAAAGATATGGGGCTGACATATTCCAGATTAACACTACTATATAATTAGCTTTATCACCCAAACACAGCAAAAACAAAAATAGGACCTGGTAATCCTCATTATAGCTAAATATTTCTTTCCATTGTAACAAACACAGGAATCAAATGTATACGTATTTGATTTGGTAGTGTGAAAAGTTTTTCATTTTGACAAAACATAAACAACTGAAAACTACAGTGCAAGTATACAGGATTCAGTCTATCCCAAATGTACTACTATAAAACAAAATGAACTCATCATTCAAAGCCTAGCAGATGGAAGTAGCATAGTCATGCACTAGAATTTCAATCAGGCGAAGAATGTCACCCTAAAATCAACAATTATGTTTTAAATTTTTATTAAGTTTATGGGTGGTTACCTAATTGGCCCACATTTTCATCTATTTATTATAGTGCTTGGGATAGAATACAGGGACTTAAACTTGATAACATTTGCTCTACCAATGAAGTGCACGAATCTCAATTTCATAGTTTATTTATGCTTCCATTTTATACACACTGAAATAATTTAAGTATAATTTAATCTTCTAAAATCCAAAATTCAAGACTACAATATATTAAGAACCAACCTTTTTATACGTTAAACACTTTCATTCTAGTGAAATTTGGGAATTAAAGGCTATGTAACCTTCATTTGAGCTGGAGTTACAGGCAATTGTGATAATAAAACTAATTTTTTTAGGAAGGCTCAGAGCATTGGCTATCTTCCAGAAGACCCAGTTCAATTATGAGCACCCACATGGTGGCTCGCAAGCATCTTAACTACTGTTCAAGGGGATGACACCCTTCACTGGCCCCCACAGACACACACATTAAACAAACAAGTGCACTGTGAACACTGGGTGCTCTTCCAGGACCTGGGTTTGATTATCAGCACCCACAAAAGCAGCTCAACTTCCTAATTCCACTTCCAGATCTAACACCCTCTGTAGACCTGAGAGCAATGGTTGCACACAGTGCTCAGACATACATGTATGTAATACCCAGACACAAAATATAAAATAAATAAATCTCAAAATTTCCTTTAAATTCTGCCAAATACCAGAAACTTGCTGTTGCTATACATACCAGAAATAAATGGATTCTCAGGTGTTGACCAAAGAAATATAGAGGTCTATATTAATTATGAACTGATTGGCCTATTAGCTCAGGCTTCTTATTAACTCTTATAAGTCACATTAGCCCATAATTCTTGTCTGTGTTAGCCACGTGGCTTGGTACCTTTTTCGGCGAGGCAGTCACATCATGCTTCCTCTGTTTCTGGATGATAACTGCAGACTTACTCTTCCTCTTCCCAGAATTCTGTTCTCATGTCCCCGCCTCTATTTCCTGCCTGGCTACTGGCCAATCAGCATTTTATTAAAATAATACAAGTGACAGGATAAAACACCATTGTCCCACAGCACTCAGGGAAGGAAATTACTGAAGGGCCAAGCCACAATACTTCGCTAGTTCATTAACATAACTTTCAATCAATATATTTTGTTTGTATATTCAAGAAATAATTCAAGAAACTTGCCTGCCTGTCTCACAGGTAAATCCAGTTGTTCTGACATAGTGATCTGGAGCAGTGTTGAAACAAAATTCAGAGACTTGTGTGCCTACAAACAAGCAAGCAAAACAAAGACTTTAAATTTCTGTAGATGAAGATAATTTTATTTACTTAAGAGACAGTCTGACTACATAGTCCAGGTAAGCCTTGAACTCACCATCCACATTCCTCAGTCTTCTTAGTGCTGGGACTGCTTGGGTATCAAAGACTTAATGTCTACTTTCAGCTATTTTATATAAGTATATACTGGAATGATTGTATTCTGCTGGGTACAGTAGCTCACACTTTTAATCTCAGTTCACAAGGAAGCACTCAGAGGGTGGAAGCATAAAAATCATGAGTTTGAGTCTCATAACCATTCCCTAAAGAATTCCAGGGGATCACACATCCTCTTCTGGTCTCCAAGGACACTGCACACACACATGGTGTACTCATACACATAAAATTAAAACAATTTAAAAAGATAATATTGGAACCAGGCACGGTCACCCACATCTTTAATCCTAGCACAGGGGAGGCAGAGACAGAGTTTGAGGCCAGCCTGGTCTACAGAGCAAGTTCCAGGACAATCACATCTGTTACAGCTGTTACAGAGAAACTCTCTCAAAATACAAAAGTATGAGCCATAATGAGGTTAAGTATTAAGACACCACAGTAGTAGGGCCAAGACCAGGCCGAGCCTTTTCACTGTACCCATCTTGCTTTCATCAAATAACAGTAGTATGTACATGCTTTCAAACTAGGAAGGTTTGCTTCTAAGTTAAGAGACCAAAAAGCTCACTTTAGAGTTATCATAAAAGTGCCACTCACAGAAATTATATAAATATATAAAATACATATAAATTATATATATATTTACAGCCACCTACTACATTCGACAGATGATTTTCTTTTTAAATTGTTTTATGTATATGGCTGTTTCACCTGCCTGCATTCTCTATGCCCCCGGAGGCCAGGGAATGTGATTCCCTTGGAGCAGTCAGTGCTCTTAATTACTGAGCTTTCTCTCCAACCTGTTTTTATAATTTTTTTCTTTATAATTTTAAATGATGACTTTATAGCATTGGTTTAGCCTAAAGATCTCCTAAATCTTTACAAGGCTGTCACTAAGTTCTTGTTTCATAACCAAAGTAGTCAGGGATTTTCCCAAATTCTGAATAGTATTCTTGGTAATAAATGTTATGAGGGCTGGAGAGATGGCTCAGCAGTTAAGCACACTGGCTGATGCTCTTCCAGAGGACCCAGATTCAATTCCTAGCATCCACATGGCAGCTCACATCTATCTATAACTTGTATTCCAAGGGATCGAACTCCCTCAAATAGACACCCATGAAGGCAGAATACAAATGTACATAAAATAAATTACAAATAGACACCCATGAAGGCAGAATACAAATGTACATAAAATAAATTAAAAAGAAAGGAAAAAAGGAAATGATATGAGCCGGGTGGTGGTGGTGCATCCTTTAATCCAACACTTGAGAGGTAGAGACAGGTGGATCTCTGAATTCGAGGCCAACCTGGTTACAAGATTAGGTTCCAGGACAGCCAGGGTTACACAGAAAAACCCTCTCTGGAAAAATAAATCAAAACAAACAAACAAACATTATAAATTTTCTGGGTGTGGTGGAGCATAAGCCAGAGAGAAAAGACAGAGAACCAGGAGTTCAAGGTCATTCTCAGCCACGTGATCACTTCAAAACTAGACTAGGTTACTGTCTCAAAAACAAAAAACAAGATTGAAGGAACACACCTGCTATTCTAGCACTTGGGAAACTAAGACAGGAAAATTTCTTCAAATTCAAGGTAAGTCCAGGATTCATGCACAAGACCGTTTCAAGCAAATAACGATGTTCAAAACATAGGCAACTCTGGTCTCTCAAAAATGTACCAAAGATCCCAATTAATTTCTAGATACACCAAATTATTCTTGAGGAGAAAGTCTTAAATCCAATTAAGTAACTATTGCCATTATTGTACCCTTAGGGTTACCATGTTATAATGGGCATTGTCATAGTTCATAGGCATCCTAGTAAGTATCTACTGCTGAAAACAGAGATCCAGAAGCCACTGAGCTGGAACTGACCTTAAAGCCTCCTCCCTGAGAACCAGCTTTCATGGTACCAAAAGAAACCAAGCAAGCTTCCAAAGGACCAACTAGGATGCCAGGAGAACATGAGGGAACAGAATGGTTGTGTTGGGAGAGGGACAGAGAAGGAGAGCAAAGAAATATCTTGATAGAGGGAGCTGTTAAGAGTAAGGAGAAATCTGGTGCTAGGGAAATTCCCAGGAATCCACAAGGATAACCCCAGCTCAGACTCTTAGAAATAGTAGAGAGGGTACCTAAGCAGACCTTGCCCTGTAACCAGATTGATGACTATTCTAATTGTCATCACAGAACCTTCATCCAGTAACTGATGGAAGCATACGCAGAGATCCACAACTAAGCACTGGGCAGAGTTCCCGGAGTCCAGTCGAAGAGAGGGAGAAGGGATTATATGAGCAAAGGGGTCAAGATCATGATGGGGAAACCCACAGAGACAGCTGGCCTGAGCTAGTGGGAGCTCACGGACTCTGGACTGATAGCCAGGGAACATGCACAGGACTGAACAAGAACCTCTGAATGTGGGTGACAGTTCTATGACTTGGACAGTCTGTGGGCCCACTGGCAGTGGGGCCAGGATTTATCACTAGTGTATGAACTGGCTTTTTGGAGCCCACTCCCTATGGAGATACCTTGCTCAGCCTGGAAATGGGCTTTCCATTTTCCTCTGGCTTGGTCCAGCCTCAACTTCACATGCCAGACTCTGCTGACTCCCCATGTGGATAAGGATGGGGGGAGGTGCAGGGGAGAAGAAGGAGGAGAGGTGGGGGAACTGTGGTTGGTACATAAAATGAAAACAAAACAAAACTTCTAAACAAAAGATTCAGCCTAAATAAAGAAGTTGTAAGAGAACAAAAAGTATTCTTAAAACAAAAAAACACAAGTATTCTAGACTGGAGAGATGGCTCAATGGTTAAGAATACCGGTTGCTCTTCTAGAGGATTCCAGGGTTCAACCCCCAACACCTCCATTGTAACTCACAACCATTCATAATTCTAGTTCTAGAGGACATAATGCCCTCTTCTGGCCTCCAAGGCTATCAGGAACATATGTATATGTTACAGAAATACATACCGTCAAAACTCCCATACACATTATTCTTTTTTTTCCTCCCCCCCCCGAACAAAAGCCCTGGCTGTCGTCTAACTCAGAGATCTCTACCTCTTAAGTGCTGGGATTAAAGGCATGTGCCACCACAATCACACTCTAAAATAAATTTTGAAGTGTTCTTTACAGAAACTTGTTGTAGTTTATTGTATATGTGCGTGAGTGTTCAGCCTGCATATATGTATACCATATGGTCCCTGTGACTGAGGTCAGAAGAGTGCATCAGAGCCCCTGGGAACCAAACCCAGACCCTCTCAAAGATCAACATGGTTCTTAATCACTGAGCTATCTCTCCAGCCCAAATGAATGCTCTTAACACTTCTATTTAGGTTCTTCTGTCTTAAATTCAACAAATACTTCCTGTGTCTATTATGTGCCAGTTATTATATACAGCTAGAACTGTGTCGATTTTCCTGTCAATGCTACTTCCCAGTGACCTCGGTGTCCAACCGAGTGGTAGGACTAAGACAGAAGTAGCAGGCTGTGGCAGGAAACAAACTCTAGACTTCTTCAACTTGTACAGCAAGTGGCACACGCAGTACAAATAACTTGGAGGACGTACTGATGCCACTTCCCTAGATTTTTACATACACCACTTCCTTAAACCATACAACACAGGCAGATACTATTTCATTATACACACAAAGAAACCAGCACTCGGAAGGCTCTACTGCCAGGAACGCAACCCAATGTAGATGGAAATACTTAGGGAGAAAATGCACCTCTATTAATACATACAGACTTTTTGTCATTTCTTTCTTTCTTTTTTTACTGAGACAGAGTTCCCCTTTGTACCCTTGGCTGTCCTGGGACTTGCTTTGTAGATCAGGCTGGCCTCAGAGATCCTCCTGCCTCTGTCTCCTAAGTGCTGGGATTAAAGACCTGCACCAAACTTCTGGCTTTTTCCTTAAACAATACTGTATAATAACTGTTCTTACAATGTGCTGAACATTACAGGTGACTAAGTATAGGGGTGTAGTGATTTAACTCAGTAGTACATAGGCTAATAAATAAATATTATTCCATCTTACACGGAGACTTGACCACTGTTGATATCCTTAGGGAGATACATTGTTGCCTAGGGAAGACTGTACAGAATTTTGAATTTTTAATTTATATGTATATATACATGTTCACACATATTTTCCACAGCACACACATGGACATCAGCATTATTCGGTTCTCTACCACTCGTGTGATTTAAGACACTTTCTAGGCTGGGCATAGTGGCGTTGGTGCCTGTAATCCAAGTACTCAGGAATCTGAGGCTAGCCTAGACTACAAAGAAACCATGTTTCAAAAAGGATAAAAAAACCCAGTCACTAGTTGCTTAGTCTAATATCATTTTTATGTGATATAAAAATAACTAAAATATCCTTTAAGTACAGATGATATTCATGAGAGCTAAGCTTTTTTTAATATTTATTATGTATACAATATTTTGTCTGTGTGTATGCCTGAAG
>LOJH01014352.1:0-23492 GCA_001685095.1 Ellobius talpinus | reverse complement strand
TCATTACAGATGGTTGTGAGCCACCATGTGGTTGCCGGGAATTGAATTCAGGACTTTAGGAAGAGCAGGCAATGCTCTTAACCGCTGAACCATCTCTCCAGCCCCCAAATAACTGGATTTTTCAAGTAATTTTCACAAACACTTAATTTTGAGTGATCTTCTTTCATAACTAATCATTCCATCTCCGTTTCACCAAGGTACTCATACCCACCAGACTAAGTATTTCCCAGAGACTGATTTCTGTATTTGCATTGCCTTTTATCTAGGTGGATAATCCCTGACTATCTGGCTCTTACCTTTGTTATTGCTATTATTCTCCTCAGCTTGTGGTTCATTCAGTTTCTAAAGGTGTTTGAGAAGAAGCTCATTTTACTTGCAGCTTCTGAATTATCAGTACTTGTAATCAAGTGGGAACTACTGTGTATTATGCATCCTTTCCTGTTATTTCATCAAGTCCATTGTCAAAAAATAGGAGCTTTTTTTTGTCAATGCAATTGATGAATGTTTTCTAATTATTGTTTGCACTTGTTACTGGCACTGAGGAGCAGCTCTGTCAATAAGCTAGATCACCAAGCCATGAAATTCCTTTTTTCTTTTTTTATTTAATATGTATTTGTTTCATTCAATATGTTATAAATATGGTTCCCACCCTCAGATCCTTTGAGATTCCTCTGGCATCTATCCCATCCAAATTCACACCTTTTATGTCTTTCTTTTGAAAATAAGCAGGCATCTAAATAATAAAAATAAAATAAATTGAAAACAAACAAACTGGAATAGGGCACAAAACAAACAAACAGGAAAGAAGGAAGTACAGGAAAATACAAGAAACAAATTGAAAAAGAGACACAGGCCGGCAAGGAAACAAGACTGATGCAAAAATGAACTCACAGAGACAGTAGCTGCATGCATAATGCCTATACAGGTCTGCATCAGACCTGTATAGTTCTGCATCTTCTCTGGTGCTGAAGGAATAGATACATACCCTCATTCCTATACAGAGGCCATCTCCATTTAATGAACACTAGCATATGATATCCCTTTAATACTTGAAATTTAATATTATCTCTTTCTAAAGGCATGATAAGTCTTCCCATAGTTAGAAATAGCTCCTTCTTTCTTTTTTTCTTTTTCTTTATTCCTTTTTATAGAAACTAGATCCTTTTCTTATACAATATATCCTGAGTATAGTTTCCCTGCCTCTGCTCATCACAATCCATACCCACTTCTCCTTCCCTCAGTATTCACTCCCTCTTTGTCTCTCATTAGAAAAAAAACAAGTTTCTAAAAGATAACAACCAGGTTTCTTGTTAGCCCCATAATGGCTCCCTCAATCAAGATATCTCTTCTCTCCTTGCTCTCCATCTCGATGCTTCCCCATCTTGACTATCCCATTCCCTCAAGCTCTCTTTCCCCCACCCCTTCCCCTTCTCTCCTTTTTCTCCCCCTCTGCCCTCCCATCTCCCCTGACTCCTGTGCTCTTAATTTTGTCAGGAGATATTGTCTATTTCCCATTTCCAGGGGGATCTATATATGTTCTTAAATAGGTATGATCAACATAGTAAAAATGGCAAATTCGCCAAAAGCAGTCTACAGATTAAGTGCAATCCCATCCAAATCCCAAGACAATTCCCAAAGACCTTGAAAGAACAATATTCAACTTCATATGTAAAAAACAAAAAACAAAAAACCAAAATAGCCAAAGCAATCCTCTACAGTAAATGAACTTCTGGAGGCATCACCATCCCTGACTTCAAGTTCTACTATAGAGTTATAATAATGAAAACAGTTTGGTATTGGCTTAAAAACAGAAGATGGACCAATGGAATCGAATCAAAGACCATGAAATTAATCAACACACACATTTTTCACAAAGAAGCTAAAATTAAAAAAAAAACAGATCAAAGAAAGCATCTTCAACAAATGGGGTAGATTGCTTTTGGCAAATTTGCCATTTTGACTATGTTGATCCTACCTGTTTAAGAACATGGGAGATCTTTCTATTTTCTGATGTCTTCTTCAATTTCTTTTTTCAAAGACTTAAAGTTCTTGTCATACAGGTCTTTCTATTTTTGGTTAGCACTACTCCAAGGTATTTTATGTTATTTGTGGCTATTGCAAAGGGTAATGTTTCTCTGATTTCTTTCTAGCCCGTTTATCATTTTTATAAAGGAGAGCTACTGATTTGTTTTTTAATTGGTCTTGTATCCTGCCTAATTACTGAAAGTATCTGTCAGCTTTAGGAGTTCCCTTTTAGAAGTTTTGGGAACATTTATGTATACTATCATATCATCTTCCAATAATGAAAGTTTGACTTCTTCCTTTCCAATTTGTATCCCTTGATCTCCTTTTGTTGCCTTATTGCTCTTTCTAGAACTTCAAGTATTGAATAGATATGGAGACTGTAAACAGCCTTGTCTCCTTCCTGATTTTAGTGGAATCACTTTTAGTTTCTCTTCATTTAATTTGATGTTGACTGTTGTCTTAGTGTAAATTGCTTTTATTATATTTAGATATATTGGATTCCTGATCTTTCCAAGACCTTTATTATGCAGGGATGTAGGATTTTGTTGAAAGCTTTTTTTCCCTTTTCTTTCAGTTTGTTTATATGGTGGATTACATTGACAGATTTCCATATATTGAACCAACCCTGAATCTCTGAGATGAAGACTACTTGGTCATGGTGAAAGACCAAGTGAAAGTTTTGTTTTGTTTTGTTTTGTTTGTTTGTTTTTGATGTGTTCTTGGATTCTATTTGTCAGTATTTTACTGAAGATTTTTGAATCAATGTTTATTATGGAGAATGGTCTATAGTTATCTTTCTTTTCAGTATCAGGATAACTGTAGAAGAAGTTTGGCAATGTTTATTTTGTTTCTATTGTGTGTATAAATTTGGGCAGTGTTGGAAAAAGCTCTTCTTTGAAATTATGGTAGAATTCTGTGCTGAAACCATATGGCCCTTAGCTATTTTTTGGTAGGGAGACTTTTGATGACTGCTTCAATTTCCTTAAGGATTATAGGTCTATTGAAATTATTTATCTGGTTTAGATTTAATTTTTGTATGGAATCTATCAATAAAATTGTCCATTTCTTTTAAATTTTCCAGTTTTGTGGAGTAGAGGTGCTTTTTTAACAAAATCTGTTTATTCTTTTTTTTTCTCAGTGTCTTTTGTTATACCCCTCTTTCATTTCTGATTTGTTAATTTAGATACTCTCTCTCTCTGCCTTTTGGTTAGTTTGAATAAGTGTTTGCCTATCTTGTTGATTTTCTTCAAGAACTTACTCTTTGTTTCTTTGATTCTTTGTATTGTTCTCTTTGTTTCTATTTTATTGATTTCAGCCAGTAATTTGTGTATTTTCTGGAATCTATTCCTCTTGGGTGATTTTTCTTTTTTTTTCTAGAGCTTCCAGGTGTTCTGTTAATTCCATACTGTGTGATTTCTCCATCTTCTTTTTATAGGCATGTAATCATAGAAACTTTCTTCTTAGTAATGCTTTCATAGTGTCCCATAAGTTTGGGTATGTTGTACCTTCATTTTCATTGAAGTCTTTAATTTCTTTCTTTCTATCTTCCTTGATGCAGGGATGATTCAGTTGAGCATCATTCAATTTCCATGAGTTTATAAGCTCTCTGAAATTTGCATTGTTGTTGAATTCTAACTTTAGCATGGTGATCTGATAAGATACAGGGGTTTATTTCAATTTTTTAATATCTGTTGACATTAGCTATGTGATGAATATAAAATGTCTTTTTCATCTCTTTGGATTATCTTTAGATTGATATCTATTTCATTGATAATAGCATAGCTACACCTGCTTGCTTCTTAGGTCTATTTGATTGAAATGTCTTTTCCCAAACTTTTACTCTGAAGAGATGTCTATTTTTGAAGTTGAAGTTTATGAAGTGTGATGAATTAATAAAAGATCAGGGTCTGATATTGGGGTTCTATCTTAAGATCTGAAAAGCAAAACAGCCAGCCATTGGCTCTCACTTAGAACTCAGTATGAAATGGTGATCCTACCTCCAGAAATTTCAGAATGAGACTGCATCTAAGAGCTGTTTCCTCCAAAGGCCTGTACCACTGGTTTAAAGGCATACACTTGCCAATTTCTATGGCAGCTACTGTGTATGGGGATTAAAGGTGTGTGTTACTACTGCCTGGCTCTAAGACTGACCAGTGTGGTTGTTTTACTCTCCCAATCCCCAGACAAGTGTTGCTTATTAAAATACAACTGAAATGCCACTACAGGTTTATTTATTGTGTGCAGCAGAAAGATGGATTGTGTTCTTGTGTCCATTCTGATGGCCTGTGTTTTTTATAGGTGAGTTGATTCCATTAGGATAACATAAGAGACATTAATAACCAGTGATAGTTATTTTTTGGTGATAGTGTCTGTGTGTAAATTTCCCTTCTTTGATTAAGATTTGATAGTGTGGGATTGTCTATTGTCTGTGCTTTCATGAGTACAAATAACTTCCTTGAGTTGGAGTTTTCCTGCTAGTTCTTTCTGATGGGCTGGATTTGTAGATAGGTACTGTTTAAATCTGGTTTGGTCATGGTCTTGTTTTCCCCATCTATGGTGATTGAAAGTTTTGCTGGGTATAGTAGTCTGGGTTGGCATCTGTAGTCTCTTAGTGTTTACATAATGTCTATCTAGGAACTTCTAGCTTATAGATTCTCCATTAAGAAGTCCAGTGTTATTCTGATAGGTATGTCTTTATATGTTAATATGTCTTTTTTCCTTAGCAGCTCTTAATATTCTTTCTTCATTCTGTATATTTGTTCTTTGATTATTATATGGAAAGGGGATTTTTGGTGGGGGGCAGTCTATTTGGATTTCTATAAGTTTCATGTATATATTTAGGCATTTCATTCATTAGGCTGGGGAAGTTTTATTCTATGATATTTTTGAAAATTCTTTCTCTGTCTTTGAGCTGGTATTCTTCTCCTTCCTTTGCCCCTATTATTCTAAGGTTTGGACTTTTCATTGTGTGTCAGATTTCTTGTATGTTTTGTTTTATGACTTTGTTTACCTTAATGTTTTCTTTGACCTATGAATACATTTCCTCTATCATATCCTCAATGCCTGAGATTCTCTCTTCCATTTCCTGCATTCTGTTGGCTATGCTTTCATCTGCAGTTGTTTGTTTACCCAGATTTTCCATTTCCAGAATTCCCTTGGTTTGTGTGTGTGTGTGTGTCTTTTATTGCCTCTATTTCTGTTTTTAAATCTTGTACTCTTCCCTTCATTTATTGATTTTTCTTGGCTTTTTAAAGAGATTTATTGATATTTTGCAATTTTTTTGGTTTATATTTTCCTCCATTTCTTTATGATAACTTTTCATTTCCTCTTTAAAGTTCTCTATTATCTTTATAAGTTTATTTTTAAGATCATTTTCTTCTACTTCCTCTGGGTTGGGATGTTCAAGTCTTCCTATTGTAGAACTACTTGATTCTGGTGGTGCCATTATTACTCTTTAGGTTTTGAATGTATTCTTGTATTTGCCTTTACAAATCTCTTCCTCCAACTTATGGAGTCAGTGTATTTGCCTCTTGGTCTGATCCTTGCAGTCACTGCCTGTGTCTCAGGGAGCTATTTTTGTTCCTGCAGTAACCATCTGTGTCTACTGGCATCACTGAGGTGTTGGGGGATGGTTATTTTGTGCTGAGACTGGTCACTTACCTCTTGCTCTTCTCTATCCCTTGTAATCTGTGTCTCAGGGAGCTGTTGAGGTTGCAAGGGACCTACTTTTTATGTGTTAAATGTTTCAGAATGTGAATATATATATATATATATATATATATATATATGATTTTATAAACTAAGATAGATATTTTGTACCAATATCTTGGGAACATCCCAGCAAATCTAAGTGATTTTCATAAATTTTATCTGGACTATATATAGGTTCAAACACTCAAGTATTAATAACTAAATCTTGGTGTTGTATGGTCACATTTCAAATGAATTTAACATTAATAAGACTTCTTAAAACTAAAATGAGAAAATTTCATATAAATTTTGTTTCAAATATCACATCACAGACAGACAAAGAATAACTGTGCTTTTTATTAATTTCAGAATTTCATCTTCATTGTAAAATGTGTGGATCCTATTAAAACGGAGAGAATCTTGTGATTTTAGACTAGGGGATGTGAAAAAAGGGTATATATTCTGATGCCAGAGTGCTAAAATGTAGTGAATTATGAGTTATGAAATAAGGAACAATGAAGTGTGATGACTGGGCTCATGCATCTGTAAACACTTACCCATAGTTCTGGGGAGCTCTTTCATACATAAAACAATTTTCAAATGAATTTAACAGGCCTAACTACAAATTCAAATGAGAATAATATATAAAATTAATTTAATTGTTATCATTTTTATAAAACTTTTTGAAATATACTTTCTAAGTCATCCAAAATACAGATTATGTAGTCAAAATGGTTTAAAACTAAACAGATAAATTTTTTGGTTGTTTTCAAAGTGAAAAAATATGCTAACATTCATTCCTGATAATCTTTCTGTCACTACAGAAAGTTAATTAATTTATCAGTGAATTTCAGGAAAAATCTTCAAAAGAAATAATTCTGATAATTTTAGAAAAGACTTCTTAGAAAAATAATCACTACGGAAATCAAACATTTGGAAAAACTTAATTGTCACTCATAAATTTATGGAATGATAATTAATACACTGTGATTTTTAATCTTATATTAATAATGTGTTTCATTATAACAAACAGTTTTAAAAATGGCTGCAATCATCTTAAAAACAATAGTATACCAAAACTGAAATTCACAATAATAAGATTTATTACTGACTATTCTGCATTTACTTAGTGTTTGATAAGAATTATAGAAGTGAAAATGCTGTGATGAGTTAAATTAGTTCCAATGTATATTGGTTTGATAAGTCTTGTTTAATTTAATAATATTTTTAGGAATATCATCTAAGAATTAAGAGTCTGTGCTAGAAAACTGTATTCATTCCATATAAGAGGCTTTTACATCAGGTTTCCTTTGATCCCTAGGTTCATGTGACCATCTTCAGGACCTTAATCAAACCGACTGTCCTAGAAAAAAATGTCCATATCAGGATGAGGATAAGGTATGCTTCATCAGGCTCTCTCTCAAATAGGCAATTGGACAGAAATACTGTATTTAGAATACAGGGCAGAATAACTAGATCTAAGTCAAAGTAATGTTTTAGTGTCACAGCCAATCTAATAGATACTAATCTCTATGCTTTGGGTTTGGAATATCTCCTGCAATATTATTTGGAAGATGGGATAATTTATGGATTACAGCAGGGAAGGAAAACATTCAAGGTTACTAGAATACCTCAAGACACACTGGTAACAGAAAGATTCCTCGTATTAGGGCTTTGGGATGTATAGAAAAGATTATCCTACCATAAAAATGCCAGTATCAACAGAAGAATTCACAGTGAGAGACAGAATAATTCTGCATGCCCTACATGACTCAGATATCAATATCAACTTCAAAGTAGGCACTGTGGTTCATGATTTTAATCTAAGCACTTTGGAGACAGAGGCAAGAATTTCTCTGAGAGTTTGAAGCAAGTCTAGTCTACATAAAGACTTCCTATCCATCCATGAACTACATGGCAGGGTCTACACACTCACTCACACAAGTCAATTCCAAGAGGGATCAGTCATGCAATGTTATTTGAATTTGATATGAGTTGATTGAAACATCTCTTTTCTTTTGTAATCTCCTTGCAATAGACATGTATAAATTTGTAATTGTTTTCCCTTTCCTGTTATGGTGATTTGAATATGAAAGTCCAATAGGCTTGTTTATTTGATGCTTGGTTATCAGGGACTGGCAGTACTTGTAAATGAGCAGGAGGTGTGTTCTTGTTAGAGTCGGTGAGGCCTTGTTAAAGGAAGTGCTTTGTTGGGCATGGGCTATGCGGTTTCAAAATTCCAAGTCAGGTCCAGTGTCTTTCTTTTTCTTTTGCCCTCTGATGCAGATGTAGAATTCTCAATTATTGTTCAGCACCATGTTTGCCTGTGACCATGCTCTTACCATGATAATGGGCTTAAAATTTTTGAACCGTAAGCAAGTCTGAATTAAATGCTTTTTTTGTGAGTGTTGCTGTGGTTCTGGTGTCTCCTCACAGCAATAGAACAGTGTCTAAAATGTGCATGATAAATATGACCAAGATGGCCTTGAGGTGTAAAGATTATTTAGGTTTACAATTCCATGTAATAATCCATATGTACCCTTGTTACCTATGGAAGCTAGGGTAGGAATTTAAGGCAAATAACTGAAGCTGAAACTTCAGTAGAGCATAGACTACTAGCTCACTCTTCAGGGCTTGCTCAACTTATTGCCGAATACATCTGTCACTGCCTACAGAGGGCTGGGAGTTCCTACATCAGTAATTAATCAAGAAAGTACACCCACAGCCATGTCCACAGGCCAATCTAATGGAGGTCATTCTTCAACTAAGGTTCCCTCTTCCCGGGTGACTCTAGTTCATGTCAAGTTGGCAAAAACTAACCAACACATCTAGTAAACCAAAACATAAAGAGAATATGAAGTTAAAGAAGTATGAAGAAAATATGGATTTTATTTAATAGTATCTTAATGAAGCTTCATTAATGGTAGCAAACACATGCTATACTATGAAGTACTACTAATAAAGAAACCTAAATTATAAATACTAACATCACTTGTTTTGCTATTTTTCCATGACTCTAAATCTATTTTAAAATGCTAACATATTAGAAATAAGTAAACATTCTCAATGGAGAGTCATCAAGGAGAGATATGCTTGGAAAAGAATATGTATGAACCAAAGCATACTGCAGAAGAACAAGGAGTAAATATTGAGAACTGAATATTTAAGCAAAAGGATAGGAACAGAACAGTCTAGGAAAGGAGATGTAGGGGTTTATTAACCAAAACTAAGGATATATGCATAGGCCTTATAAAAACTTCATTAGTTTGTTAGCTAATTAAAAAATAATAGCTTT
Source organism: Ellobius talpinus (assembly GCA_001685095.1). Classification (NCBI taxonomy): domain Eukaryota; kingdom Metazoa; phylum Chordata; class Mammalia; order Rodentia; family Cricetidae; genus Ellobius; species Ellobius talpinus. Next base: position 14,482 of record LOJH01014352.1, on the reverse strand, counting down.
TCAAGAGGAATTTGAACAAAAGTATCCCCAGAGTGGTTTAAATAAGAATGCTTCCCATAGTCTCATATACCTGCATGCTTAGTTCATGAACAATTTGGGAAAATCTAATAAGTGTTTCCTTATTGGAAAATATGTGTCCTAGTTGAAAGTGTGCTCCTGGGGGTGGGCTTTGAAGTTTCAAATGCCCAAGGCAGACTCAGTCTGTCTGTCTGTCTACATCTCCCTCTCTCTGACTGATTTCTGCGGATCAGATTGTAAAGTTGTCAGCTACTGCTCTTGCACCACGCCTTCCTGTTTCCCAACATGTTGCCTGCCATGATCAGAGTGAACTAATCTTCTGAAGCTGTAAGAACCCCCAAATACTTGTTTCCTTCTACTAGGGTTACTTATGTCTTGTTTTTTTTTTTCCTTTGTATTATTAGCACAGAAACTAAGATACTACATTATTGTACAGAGCTGTTTACAGAAACTAAGGAATGTTATGTTGAAGATTTTTCAATCACGGTGCCAGGCCAGATAACTTCTCTGTGAGTTCTTAGAGATGCCCAGTGGCATCCAACAAGTATAAGCCACTGTCATGATCACATTAACTAGGTGACAAAGCCTATTACTGAAGATACCAAACACATAGAGAAATATGTCTTGAATGAGCCATGAGAATTTACTGCTGGGTGGCTTTTGAAGTGTTGAAAGGTTCTACAGAAGCTTTTCGAGATAATAGACATTAATGGATTTATTCAGCTCTGGACCCATGTATGGTATTAGCATTGACCTGTCAGTCAAGGTTTGTCCACTGGTACAAAAATGGCGAGAGTATTTATGGAGTTAACCCATTGATTTTTTCAATGAATTAGTGGTCTTATTCACAGATGAGAAGTCATATCTGGTCTGATAATTATGATCAAACACATATCTAGGCAATTCATAGGCCCTAGAGGAGAAACTATTGATGCTACTTTTGTAAATCAAATTGTCTTGCAATTATTTATGATTATAATCACAGTTACCTGCTGCCCTCAAACTTGGTCAGATATGCTTCTTATTGCACTGAGTAAGTCATTAATTCAGAGATGCATCCCTGTTCTAAATTCAGGAAATAGTGGCTAATAGTGCTCAGTCGTAAACGATACATTGATATCAACCACTTCACTACAAAGCTCAGATATTATGTATATAGGACATAGAGAATTTAATAACTAGATTATTTGGTGGTGCTAAGAAAAGCTGCCCTCTGGAGAACTCACAGAATGTATAGTCACCCACATAAGATATGCACAATGTCCAGTCAGTGAAAAATTATAGCATATACTGTTCAGGGAAGGTTCTTGAGGCTCCACAACTAACTCAAGAATTAAAGGAAATCGGTAGGTATGTGATGATGGAGAGTAGCATTGTTCCTGTGCTCAAAACTATGGAAATATCAGAAACTCTAATTATACTCTTTGGGTTATAAAATGAAGAATAATAAAGAGGAGAAATGAAGCTGGCAGAGAGATATTTCAGAACTGGAGGGAGCAGGACATGGGATATAAGGGATGATGATAGCAAGGACATACTATATACATGAAATTTTCAATTTAAATTAAAAAAAATAAGGGCGGAAAGCAAGGGATTGAAAATATTCTAAATAATTATAGATAAGGAAGTTAACAAAAATATAATTTCTTTTTAAATTAAAGCCAGTTTTTTTTCAAAAATCTGAATATAAGGAAAAAGATTTAAGGCAAAATATGTTAAAGTGTTAAGTTGAAAAAAGAGTAATTGGATAACCACATGAAATAAGAAAATATGTACCCAAAATATTCAATCCAAGGTATTTATGTTGGTTAATCTTCCTTGCCAACTCGATGACATTTACAATTATCCTGAAGGCATGCTTCTAGATTTGTCAATGAGAGAATTTCCAAAACATTTAACTGAACATGAAAATGCCATCCTAAATCTTGATGACACCATCAAAGATGTGTATCCAACACTGAGTAAAATCGTGAAAACAAGGACAAAATTATCCCATATATGTCTTTGCTTCCTGAGTACACACAGTGAACACCATGCTGCCATTCCTTTTCAACCTTGATAAACTGTATCTTTACACTGCTGAGCTTCAATAATCCTTCCTTTCTTAAGCTGCTGTATTGGTTCTTTCTATGTCAATACATCTGACAAAAACAAATTTAAGGTAGAATGGGTTTTAGACATTCACAGAGGTTTGCTTCAAAGGTTTCAGTAAATCAAGTCAAACTGACAATCAAGGTTAACCACTACAGTTGCTTTGGTCAAGTCTTTGTTAGAGAAAATAGCATAGTAACTAATACAATGAGGAAACACACATTTTAAAGAAGTAGAGATTTTTGAATGGAGATTCAAAATAGCAATCATTTCTCATTTCAAATCAAAACTTATATAAGAATTATACATAAAATATAGGCATTTAAAAATTCCTACATATTTTTCTAAAATATATTTAAATTGCAGCTTCTAAAAATATTAATTATGAGTAAGCAAATTCAGAAAACAATCAGATTTCAAAAATAAGCAATCGTTCAGGTAACTAAGCATTAAGAATTATTTCGATTTTTCTTGGTTATCTTCCAGAACTTTATAGTGAAGACTTCATTGCTGATAACACTATATACTTGAGATACAGAGCATGGAGGAATCAACCTATATATACATGAAAGCATCATCACTTCTGGCTTTCTTTTATGGACATGGAAGGTGATGTACCTGCCACCAAAAGAGAAAATAATCAGTCTTTTTCTGCTTTTAGCAATAAAAGCTACAGTAATAACTCTAATATTGTAATAAATGGCAAGACAAACCCATTAGTTCAATACTGACACAAATGTTATAAGAGTAGCCAAGCCCTTTCTAATTAGACTTGTGGCCTAATCTACAAAATGGTAACTTTAAGTGACACCATTGCCTAGCACAGAAACTGTGTCTAGATAGATCCTTAGCTCTAGGGGAGAACTCAATACTCTCATTCTGCTAAACAGATATAATATGAAACTAACTTCTAATGATCTAACATTATCTATAGATTAATGCATCATTCAAGCCTCATTAATGATATTTCTTCTTGAAATGTATGGCGATTAACACAGAGACAGACAACTGGTCAATATGCAGATTGCAAGAGACCATGAAGTAATAAACACTAAATGAGATATTTTATCACACCAATCCTCTCAGTGCTCAGGGATTATCTCAGAAAAGGCATCAAAAAAGTACAAGAGTCCAAAGTCAGGGAAATAAAGAAATTGTGTCTTCTGAACCTGATAGTGCCTTTGCCACCATGCATATGACTACCTGCAAAATCACAAGTCAGACAAAAATCTTAGTATTGAATGGGACTTTGTCTGTCACATTCTACCAGTGTTAGAGGAGATTGGCAATAAATTGCTGCTAGGAGAGGGATAGTCAGTTAGTTTTCCTTAAGAGTATGACAGGTCCTCCCCACCCCAGTAGGTTTGTCATGCTCCAGCAAATGGCCTCACTCCCAAGCGTCTTTTTTAAAAATATTTTTTAAAGGTTTATTTCTTTATTTTACGTATAGTGCTCTATATGAATGTATTCCTTTATGCTATAAAAGGTCATTGGATCCCTCTATAGATGGTCGTCAGCCACGATGTGATTCCTGGGGATTGAACTCAGACCTCTGGAAGAACAAACAGTGTTCTTAACTGCTAAGACATCTCTCCAGCTCCACCAAGAGTCTTTTAACAGCACAAATTGGACTTAAAGGATGGTTTAAAAACAAAAAGAAAGTTTGTTTTCCTTACTACTTTCTGTGACCCTGTACTGGTCCCACCTGGAGCAAGCTAAAATTTTACATCAGGATGGTATTCAAGGAATGATGTTCATATGCCAAGTCACACTGGAAAACCACAAAACCCATTATTCCTATAAAAATTTTCTCCAGTGAGTATTACCTGGATAAAATACCTCAGGACAAATAATTGGAAAAAAAATAGTAAACTAATTTTACAAATTCAAGAAGGTAAAGCAAGACCTAAAGAGACAGCTAAATGAACATAAAAGATTAAACAATATAAGCTTGAGTTATTCAAAAATAAACAAAAATATGTTGAATTAAATAAATAAAATAATTCAAATTTTTAAAACTGGATTCAGCAAACAAATATAAATATTTAAGAGAACTCAAACTGAAATTTGATAACCTATTATAAAAATCAGAGGAAAAACTTTTAAGTAAACTCAATCAAATAGAGTATTAAGACTTTAAGATAAAGTAAAAAATTCTGATTACTCTAGCAAAGACTATACTCTTTGTAAAGCAAATGAAGGAAACATGCAGGGATTATGGGACACCATGAAAATATAAAATCTAATTATGGACATTGATAAAGGTGAAGAACCCCAGGCCAATGGTATACAACAGACTGCAACCATATCTTAGGCGTAAAATGATAACAATTCTTCAAATTAAGAAAATACATACCCATAGAAACAAATGAAGCACAGTGTTTATCAAAGAGACAAAACCAGAAAGGAACCTCCTTACTACACGTTATCTTTAAACTATGATTTCACAAAGAGAGGGTCCTGAAAGCTTCCAGAGAAACATCATAAGTCATATAAATTGTTCTTCATCACATCAGATTGTTTCTCTTGTGTTAGAAACTTTAAAAGTCACAATACTTTGAAAAATACATGTTCTCCCTTATTTGTGGATGGTGCTCCAAACCCTTAGGTGAGCATGTATAACCTGAAGCACTCACGGCGACAAGAGAAATTGAAAAGGAGCATAGTAGGGGTTAGAAAGAAGAAGCTTCAGATAAGAGGTTAGTAGGACCCATGTGCTACAACCAGGAAAGGGGGAATATTACTAGAAAAGCAAATGGAACACAAACCAGGGATGATTAGGAAGGAGGGATAACTAACACCAAGAATGTCTGAACAATCACAAGGTTCTATGATACTTTACATTTACTTTTAAATATGTGAGAATATATACATAAATATATGTAGTTTGACTAAAGGTATTTCACGTGGGGTGACAATGTGTTCACCCCAAAGTGACAGATTTTCTGAAAAAATATTCATGATAATCAAGAAACATCTGGTCTTGATTTCGGGTCAGAAGAATCAAAGAGAATCCTAAGTTAATATAGGCTATTGTGGCCAATCTTTGCCTTCTAGAACTTTAATGTATGGTCCACATATTTCAGATGTAGGAATTTGTAGAAACTGAAGTAGAAATGATCAGAAGGCTTCCTCCTTGAGGGATAAATATCGTAGTATTCAAAGGGGGCTCTGCAAGCTTCCAGGGCAGAAAAATCAGTACATTTTTAGTGTTACTTAGCTGCAAGGCAAAAAAACATAGCACTGATCAGCATGGACAGGTACCCATAGGTGAATTTTTATCTAGAGAACAACCAGTAACCTTCCAACTGGAATTGAGTTCTGTTCAATAAAGATATTCAAGCCTAGTACTATAAAACTGACTACCTGTGTCTGGTGAGTTCAAGGACATTAGAGGAGATCCATCCACTGGCGTTTTCCAAAAACAACAAACTTCCTAACTATATTCTAAACACTCATATGTACATTCACAGTTCAGTGTAGTTCATGCCTCATGTCTCTCATGTCTCACCAAAATACTTTATGTTTGCAGTAAGTGAAAACCAACATAGAAATAAATAACTGGTAAAAAAAAGAGAGAGAGAGAGAGAAAAAGTGAATTTGAGGTGATCAATCCCAATTGATAGATCTTTAATAGCTAAGGCTCAGGAAGCATTGCAGATGAGGGGAATGAAAGATCTGAAGAACATCAAATGAGTGCAAGAAGCTGAATATATATAACACACATACAACATTCATTTAAAAAGAAAAGTCATAAATTTGAGCTGAGGCACATGAGAGAAATTGAAGAGGGAGAGGAAGGAGTATAAGACATAAATATATGACTCGTATAAAACTCTCAATAAAATAAAAACAATTAGGAATTAAAAAAGTCATAATTTCTTAGGAAAAAGAGAGTTGATTTAAGAGTTGGGAGAGGTGGAGAATATGATACAAATAAATTTTGTGTAATCTCCAAATAATTGAGATACATTATGTCCTTAGTATTAAGGATATTACAAAGGGAATAGTTTTCAAAAAATAGTTACATATTTACATAAGTAAATTTACATTAGTGAATTATGATTTGACTCAGTAAATGTGATTTAACTCGTAGAAAGGTATATATGTAAATGAACTACGACCATTTTACAGAAAGAATACAAAAAAAAGAATGTAGTTGTTACTGCAGGTTTTGATGGGGTCCAAGCTGGTATCCATATGATAACATATTAAAAACTCTCCTGTTCTGAATACATACTATTATTAATAAACAACTTAGCACAGAAAGCGTGAGGAAGCCTATAGTTTAAAGGAAAGCATGCTTATGCTTTGGAAGGAAAAAGAAATATTTACACTCAGAAAAAAAAAACTGAAACTCTTTAAGCATTGGAGCTATGGATTGGTTTTCTGGAAAGGCAAAGTAAATTATCTCATTGGGGGATAAATATTTTTCCCATATTCTTAACATGGTTTAGCTCTTTCTGAGGGGTGATCTTGGGGCTTGTTATTTGACAAGCCCCACAGAATGAATTCCTAAAGAATGGGAAAATAATTCTATAACATTCTAATAATTACAGTAGAGCAGAACTAAAGAGTCAGAGCTTATTCTTTACCAGGAGGTAATAGCTTTCCCATAATACTCTTCTACACTCTCCCATAATTCCCACACTCCCAATTTATTCAGGAGTTCTTGTCATATTAACACCTTTCTATACTCAGTGACCCCATTGCTCTGAGGTATTCAACCTATAAGAGTCTGTAAAGTCATTATAAGATGGGGCAAATTTGGAAAATAGTTGTAATCCAAATTTGCAATAAAAAATATGGAGACCAGTTTCCTAATCTGTTCCCTAAAAGGGATTATTATATAGACTAGTGTTTAAGTTACACCATCATTATAGGCTCCAGTAAGGAGTATAAAATTAAAGAGGCGAAAAGAGATCTCACTTCTAAAAGAGTTGGCTAAATAATTACATAATTTTTTTCTAGCCAAGGAAAGAAATGGAACTTTTTTTCAGAGTGATTGATCCCAAATTTCATAAGAAATATCTACCTCTTGTCTTAATCATCATAATTAAAAAGATTAAAACAAATAGGCAGCACAGAATCACCAATTTTTTTCATGATTTTGAACAAAAAAGAGATAAAAGAAGTAATAATTACTGCTGAAGGTATTATTACTTATAGAAAACACTGACAAAAAAGACTTGTTTCTTAAATTTATGAGCATATTGTTTACTAACTGAAAGATAGCAATAATGCAAATAAATACCAAAATAAATAACAAAAGTGAGAGATAGTAGTTATCCTCATATATGAACACAATAATTTTGAAACCATTTAAAAATGTAATGTCATCTAGGGTGAAATTAAGCACTAATTTATCTGGAAAGTTGCAATTGATGTGCAAGATTTTGAGGAAGTCAAAACATTAAAGAGGATGTCCAGAATGCATGTCTAGTGTGCATTTTGCCCAATGATGAAATTTATTTCATCTGGAGTGACTGATCATTTGACCACATGACCGGTGGCTTATAGAGAGTAATACTGAAAGATTGAATGAGAAACATATGCAAATGGGCCTGTCAGAAAGAATATTATTACAATTGTATTTCTAGTTTTCGATCTCATGAATAACAAAGTGGATTATTCAGTGGATGATCAAGTGAAAGAGATGACAATCTCTTTTTTCTCCTTTCTCTTATTCTCTCTATGACCCTTCCTTAAATCTTCCTTTTCTCTGCTCCCCTTCTTTCCTTCCCCTCCCCTCTACCATTTCCCATGATCCCCACACTCCCAATTTACTCAGGAGTTCTTGTCTTTTTCATCTTCCTACGTAGATCCCTGTATGTCTCTCTTAGGGTCCTCTTTGTTTTATAAGTTGTCTGGGGTTGTGGACTGTAGGTTGTTTTTTCTTTATATTTAAAAGCCACTTATATGTACTCTATGTACATGTGTCTTTCTGGGTCTGAGTTACCTCACTCGATATGTTTTCTTCCAAGATCCATCCACTTGCATGCCAATTTCAAGATGTCATTTTTTTTTGCTGCTGTGTAGTCCCTTGGGTAAAGGGAGCATATTTTCTTCATTCTTTGGTTGAGGGACATCTAGGTTCTTTTCAGGTTCTGGATAATACAAATAATGTTGCTATAAACATAGTTGAACACTTGTCCTTTTGGTGTAATTGAGCATTCAATTCTTAAGACACCTATTCTCTTTCAAAACTATGCTGGTATGTGTTTGATAAGTTAATAAAATTATAATAAACCAAATATGGAGGTGTTACATATGTTCATACCCAACACGAAGTTTCCCCTTGTAAAGCTTATGTGATCCCATGCACAAAATACAGATGATCAATGCTGAAGTCCAAAGTACGTTTTACAAGGGGACATCAAATAGTTATAGATGCCTTTCATCATGAAAGATAGATTTTGACTGAAAAAATACCTTGTACATGATTGTACTTCATAAAATCCTTTTCCACCTTGTCCCAGAGACAGACTGTCTTGACTGTCAACTCTTCACAGCTCTTAGAAGAAACCAACAATGCTGAAAATTGTTCTAAAATTTTAGTCTAACAACAGAGAGACAAAATTCTGTTGTTTAAACCAACTAAAGTGTGCCACTTTAGTACAGGAGCCTTAGAAAAGTAGAACAATTAGAGAAATTATAATACACTATTAATTTTCTGTTAAATTTAAGTATGAGTAGAAGTATATTTAGAAGTACTAGGCAGCAAGTTATTGTCTGCAATCCCTTATCAAAATTTCTTCATTTGTAAAATTTTATATATATGTTACAAGAGTGGAAAGATTAAGTTTAATCCTGTGGTTAAAAAATGTACAAAATTTGGAAGCAAAATTTGAGACCTAATTTACCCCTTTTATAGGTAATGAGCAAGCTCATGGGCTGAGATGACAGGTAAAAGATTATGATGGTGTCTTATGAATATCTTCACATCTGCCTCCCAGCTCGACACTAGAGGCACCTGCTCCTGTCCATAGTAGCTGCTGGAAACATCTGTACTTCCTGATTACTTGAACAGCAGTTACGAATTTCTTGGCATTCATTTCCAGGTTTTCTGACATTATTTTAAGATTCCACTTTTTTGTATTACATTCTTGGCAGTTTGCCATACCGAAAACCATCTCAGTATTACTAAATCAAATACACATTTTCTCAAACTTCATAAAACAAATTATAATTTAGAAATAGGAATCCTTACCTAATCCAAAAGTAATGAAAAACTTTATGGAATATTACAAAGAAACACAACTGTATGGCCTTTACAAAAGAATTACCTATCTTATTCTCTCAAGAAAAATAATAATTGGCACTTTTCTTATCCCTGCAATGCACTGTATCAAAAAATGTGTAAATGATGAATATCTAAAAGCATTAATTTTAACATCTTGACAGCTCTGGACAGTTCACAGATCTTAATGAAGTAAGACCAATGGCAACAGTTTCTATGCCTCCAAAATCATTATGAGTTAAAGTAAGGAAGATAAAAAGATCCTGAATATTACTGGAAAATATTTTACATGTTAGATTATTTTATGTGAAATAAACTGAGACTGCTGTCAAACTGAATTTATCTTTTTAAAAAAAAATATGTTACATTTTCTTTCACAAAACAGACAGGTATTAGAAACACAAGTGAATGTAGAACATAGCTGTCGTAAGGTAATAGCTATTCTGGGGAATTTTATGCACTCGGATAAGTTTAGCATCTCTTCCTATTATAGGATATGGGTAGATTATGACAGGAATAGCCCTATTAATTTTGTCTTAAAATACCATTATTATAGTATTTTAGTACCATTCAAAGTTAAGTTTAAAATTTCTGTGATGGAGTTTGTAGATGTTCATACCTATAGAATGGCTTCTTCACCATTTAGTCCTGTTCTTTCTACAGTACCATTCATAAGCATTCTGTTAGTCTAAATTCTCAGCATAGACTAATTGCATTTTCAATACCTTCCTTATTGCTAAAGTTGAATTTGATTTAGGAGTGTGTATTTATGTTTGATATTAAACAGTTCATATATCCAGCATTAGAAATAGCTGCTATTAAAAACTCATTTCTAAATAATTTCAAAATGATGATGCTGAGACAGACCTTGGTGAATCCTCATCTGTAATGGTCAGATTTCAACGAAGTCTGTAGTCTTCCAGAAACAGGTACTCAGATATACATAGGAATTTGAAAAACATAAAGAAAATCTTATGGTCGTATTAATTAAATCTGAATTGTGTAATTATCTAGCATAGAGATTCCCATATCAAATTATTATGCCATGTCATCATAAAAATATATAATTTGGTAGATTCAAATTTCAGTAACCTTGAGGATGATATAACTATAATCCACTATTTCTCCACCAATGAATATAAGTATAAAACCACAGCAATGCCCTTAAGAATGCTGTGCCCGGGTATGAAGTTTGGAAGAGGAAAGATGGTGAAAGATAATAGTAGAGAACTTTTCTGAATAGCCCGAAGCGTCTCTCTGTTTCTCACATCTCATAATCTGTAGCCAGGTCCTTAGGCAGTTCAAAATTCTAGAATTTTGAGTTTAACACAGTCAGCTTTATGGAAAGAATAACAATCACAGTTAGGAACCATGTGATGCAAAATCTGTATTAAGAGTTACTCTGCAATTTGAAATGTTACAAATAGGCTAAATTTCAAATCAACAAAAAATTTAAAGCAACTCCTACAGATTGGAATTTGTGTTTGCCTCTTTCCGACATTTTTCTGGAGCTGAAGTGGCAAAGGAAACGGCCTGTTCTTATGGGTGATGACTGTTAGAAGCTAATACTTCTTGCTAAAGGACTAGAAGGAATGGTACTGGTAATGAATTGTGGCGTATATATCAGTTCACTCCATTGGAGACTGAAAAGCATGAACATGTTTAGATATGCAATTGACTACTAAGCTACTACTCAGCTCCCAGTGCAATTCCCAAATTAGGTTTAGGTGAAATGGGTCAAAAGAGCACTTTGAATTATTTAAAATCTAGATGGTATTAAAAAAATCCCAATACCCTTGATCAAATATATCAGCTATATTTAACTTATATCCTGATGAAATGAAAATATTGATAATATTCATAAAAATAAAATTTAAAACTTCCCCAGTGCTAATGGAAATTCTAGTGTTAAAGCAGAAATTATTCATTGAAGAGATCTTAAAGAGATTGCTGTAAATCTCAGCAAAACAATCAACAGATGCCAAATATAAGAAGGGCATGGTGGCTAAGCAGTGGTGCTGCATATCGCTCATTCCAGCATTCGGGAGGCAGAGGCAGGTAGGTCTCTGTGAGTTTGAGTACAACCTTGTCTACAAAGCTGGCACTAGGACAGCCAAGGCTGTTACACAGAAAAACCCTTTCTCAACTTCCCAAAAGAATTACTTACCAAATATCTATTTTGAAGTAAACATAAATAACTTACCTTAGCATATATATTCAATGTTAAAATATTAATAATATATTCCTATTATTTAAAAATATAATATAGTATAATAGATATATTTTACAAAATTTATAAATGTTATACATTATATATTATATATATGTAAAATGTGGTATAATAAATATTATATTTAGTTTATATTCTTTTTTCTGTGATGAAGTTTGACTCTCTAAGTTATATTTAGGAATACATAGGTGTGTATATAAGCACATATTTACATGCAATAATAACTAATAAAAAAGTGGCAATGAGTTTGAAGAAGATTGTGGCAGGACATATTGGATAATTTGTAGGGAAGAGTGTATAGGACTAAATGTTTAAATTAAATTATAATCTCAAAAATATTAATGAAGGGAAAGGAAAATATTTTGGCTCAGATTTGAAGGAGCTATATTTCACCAGTGAAAGGAAAACACAGCAGTAGGAGTGGAAATGAATTTTTGCACTATAGGAAGCAGAAAGAAATACATATTAGTTGATTGGTTTTCTTCTTTTAATTTGGACCAATAATGCAACCCATGGTATGGTGCAGCTCACATATAGGGTAGATGTTTGCACTTCATTTAATCCTATCTACATTTGTCTCCTTGGTGATTGTAAATCCTGACAAGTTGTTAACAAACACTAGCTATCACATATATTGAAATATTTAATAAGACTAATAATATTATTGAGTTAATGAAAGATATTTCACAATGATGCTCTATGTAAAGTATTTAAATAAGTCAAATTTCAAATGTGTGAACAACTGAAGAGAAGATGGAGACATGAAGTGACAGTAAAAAATACAAACATTGACAGTAGTATCAATGGAATATAACAAAGGAACAATAGATGTGGTGAGTACAAAGAAAGATGGTGGAAAGTAATCTGTGTTTGGTGTGAAACATAATCCTATCTATAACTAAAAACCAGGGGAAAAGTTATCCTAACACTTTGAATAAAGCAACTCCAAGTATTTAAAAATGTTATCAAGGCTCTCTCTTAAGGAAAGTAGAGAGTCCTTTGAATCAAATGAAAACGAAATTCCAACTTATAAAATTTCATAGAATCATGCTTAACCAGTGCTTTAAGAAAACTGTGCCAGAAAGTGATTAGAACAAAGAAGACACAAGGTCTCATGTGAGCAATATGATGTTTAATTTTTAAGAAGTTCCAACATAAGAGATAAAAATTATATGAGAAACTAAGTGAAGTAGAAAGAAAAGCCATTGATAGAAATAAAAGCAATTAAATGTTGGTCTACTAAACTTAATTGACAAACTCCTTGAAAGATGTAGTGAACAATAAAGTGATATGTGAAGCAAATATGGAGAATGAGAGTAGAGATACCACTACAGACAATACAGGAATTAAAGTAATTAAGTTATACTGCCCATAACTCAGTATCTGTGCACTTGCAATTTAGATTAAATGAATAAGTCTTTCTTATCAATACCATTCACTTGTATTTGGTTGAAAATAAGAGCCAAAAAGGAGAATTAAAGGGCATGACTAAAATGTAGGTTTAAAACTGTCCTAATTTGAAGGTAAAACATTTTTTTCTGACAAAAAAGTCTTAGAAATATGTGGTAAAGTCTCTTAGGGATAATAAGTTTATAGAAAATATATTCAACAGATATCAACCAGAATAAATATCTCTGTGAAGTAAAAGCCAGGCTGGTATGGAGTCCCAAGGTAGCCAGAGGTACCTTTTGAGAATGTCACAAAGAAGCAGGAAACACAAAAAGAAAGTAGGTAATGGGGGACATAGTCGGGATAGGGAGTGGGAGAATTAAATGTTCAAGAGGAAGTCAACTGGAAAACTGAATAAAATGAATGGAAAAGGCATTGAAAATACTTTTAAACAAACAAGAGAATTCATATAAATGAAAAAGAAGATGTGGAATTTGCTGAAGGCTATTAGTGAATTTCTTCATTAGGCAGGAAACCCACACTGAGAAATTATTTATGTATGTGGTAATATCAAATGTGACTCTGGATTCATAAGAAAGGAAATGAATACATGTTTGCAGAAGGCTGCTTGTTTATTTCCCAGATGCCCAGACCCAAAATAATCATACAGGAAACATATTAATTGCAATACTGTTTGGCCAATAGCTTAAGCATGTATCTAGCTAGCTAGATCTTACATCCTATCATAACACATTTCTATTATTTTGTATTTTACCATGAGGCTCGCGCCCTACCAGTAAGGTTCTGTCTGGCAGCTCACGTCTTTCTCCTCGGGAGGCTCCATGGCATCTCTCTGACTTAACCTAATCTCTCCTCCTATATTTGCTTGAAATTCCCACCTTACCCTATTCTGTGCTGCAATAGGCCCAAAGAGCTTCTTTTAACAATGATATTCACAGCACAGAGAGGGGAATCCCATATCAACTCCCCTTTTCTGTTAAAAAAGAAACATTTTTTTTAAATTAAAACACTGCTTAGCCATTCTCTTAAGCATATTGCTAGCTAGCTATTATATCTTAAATTAACTCATTTCTAGTAATCCATGCATCTCCAAGTGTTGTGGTCTAGTCTTAAGGTTCGTTCTGCATCTGTCACCTGAGTCCTGCAGCAGCTAAATTTCTTCTCTCTGACTGCACCCACTTTTCTCCTCTTTTTCTGTTTGGAGTTCCCACCTTTCTCTATTCTGTTAAGACACTGGGTGAAACAGCTTTATTCATTAACTAGTAAAAGCAACACATATACAGAAGGGCTTCTCACATCAAATACATAGAACTTTTCACACACTGCCACTGATTAGCACGGCCTTTTGGTACTGTTCTGGTTCTATTCCGTTTACTACCTGAAATCTGAGCAATCCCAATTTTCATAATTAACCCAAGAAAAGTAAAAACTGGTGTTTAACCAATGATAGCCTTTGCTGGAGAGAATGTGTAGTAAGGGGAACACTCATCCAT
>LOJH01014351.1:9100-27636 GCA_001685095.1 Ellobius talpinus | reverse complement strand
GTTCATTGCAGAGTCATTGTTCTGGTTTGAGGCCTCTGGTTTCTACTACACTATAGATGCTGGGCCCTCTCTGGGACTCCTCTTGGTTATCCTGCAGTTGCCCTGTGTCATGGAGATCCTGCAGCTTTGGGTCTGCAGGACTGGCCTTCCTGTGCTCCAGCAGATCACAGACAGGGTGGATGTTGGGGTGGGCTAACACATAGCCCTGATTCTGGGCCTGGGTAGTTGCAGAGTTGTTAGCCTGCCAGCTCTCCCCTGTCTTCACCTCCAGGGCGAGCTCTCCAGCATTGCCCGGCTAGTTTTCCCCTTGCAAGAGGTGGGGCTGATTCTGCTTTCACACTCTCAGTCGGCTCTCCTGCACCTACACCTTCAGGGTCAGCTCTACTGTGTTGCCCAGGGGTGTGCAGGGGCCACTCTCCTGAATGCTTCAGCTGGTGAGGGGCAGGGACAACTCTCCCCCCTACCACAGGCAGTGAGGGGCATCAGGGGAAGGGCCTCTCTCCCACACCCACACCACCATATGGCAGATGAGGGGTGAGGCCAGATCGCCCATGCTCATGTTCTCGGATGGGCCTGCACCTACTCTAAATAGGGTCAGTTCTACTGTGCTGCCCGGGCAAGGTGCAGGGCCCACTTTCCCAAGTGCTGCAGCTGGTAAGGGGAAGGGTCAGCTCCCTTGCCCACCATAGGTGTCAGGGGAAAGGGGGGAGAGAATATTCCCCTTGCCCTCACCACCACATGGCAGATGAGGGGCCTGTGGCCAGCTATCCCACTCCTACCCTCAGGGCCAGCTCACCCTTGCTTCTGCCAGCTTGGTGAGCTCTACTGTGCTGCCTAGACAAGGAGCAGGGCCCGCTTGCCTGAGTGCTGCAACTGGTTAGGAGGAGGGTCAGTTCTTTTGTCTGTCATTTGTCGCAGGCAGGTGAGGGGTAAGGAGGATCGACATCTCCCACACACCCACACATACTGCCATCAATGCAGTATTTTTATTGAGAGTTCTTCTGACAAGATAGTTCCCCAGATAGAGGTGCTTATCAAAAAGCCCGATGACCTAAGATAGATCTCTGGATCCTACATAATGGAAGGAGACAACTGTCTTCTACAGGTTGTCCTCCAACCTCTTTCTTTGTGTTGGCTTGCATGTTATGTGCGATGGCATGGACACATACACCCAATGAATTTATAAAATAGAATAAAATTGTAATTGTGCTTTTCAAGGGGGAAAATTATCAGTTTTTCTTTTATTGTACGCCAGGTACATTTCTATTACGTTTTTTTCCCATTGGATTATGTACATGACAGTGTGGGGTGCACTATGTTGGTTTCTTCCTTAGAAAATTGACTTTTTACTTTACCTTATATAAAACATTAAAGGATTAAATTAAAGGTGCTTAGCTTAGTAAACGAGTCCTGGTTTTCTGTCCTATTAGTCTTCTACATTTAAGTAAGTTTCAGTGTCTTTGAAAATGCTCACAACTTTCTCATTTGATAATTTTGCATTTATAATCGAACATTTGACAAGTCTTAGAATAGGTGATTTCTATGGATATGAAAGTAGGACTACCTTCTTACAGCCATCTAAAATTTAACTATATTAATGAAAATTTATGTTTATATCCTTGTTTTTAGGTGGATTATGTATTTACAGATAAGACTGGAACACTCACTGAAAATAGCATGGAATTCATTGAATGCTGCATTGATGGACACAAATATAAAGGCACAACTCAGGAAGTTGATGGATTATCTCAAACTGATGGGCCCTCGACCTTTTTTGATAAAGCAGATAAGGTGACATTTTTCCAATTAATATTTTCCCTGAGAAATCAATATTTATAAGCATTCTTTATCATTACATAGTAGAAATACAGAATTTTCCAGTGGGCACATGATACAGACCTTTGAATAATCATTTGTACTTTTGAATACACCTTTTATTAACACCTTTAGCATTTATAAACAACTAGAAGTTACAAGTAGAATTATAGGAAATGGCATTTGAACAAAACATTAACTTGGCTGTATGTGGATTCACATTTTTTTTTAAAAAATCAGCTCCTCTAAGAAGTCGCCTTTTCAAATCTAGATTTGAAGTTCTAGATTTTCATGTTAAACAGATCAGAGTCTCCTGACACATGAACAGTTGCTAGATTGTGAGTTAGATACCTAACTACCTCTTAGGCCATGAAGTTATAGCCTTAGGTATAGGTGGTACTACTCTAACATGGATGAGTTAATACATATTCCAGGGATGCTGACTATGAACTCGTAATTCTATTAGTTGCTAGATACGTATTTGAGTATTGGGAATTTATAAATATTCATTAGTTAGTTTCTTAGAGATTATAAAATTCTGGGATATTAATTTCTTTGTTCTCTGTGTGGTTACCTAGGGATAAAAATAATAGTCATTTTCCGTTTCTGTTTTACAGAACCGAGAAGAGCTCTTTCTGCGTGCCCTGTGTTTATGTCACACTGTAGAAATTAAAACAAATGATGCTGTTGATGGACCTACAGAAGCAGCTGAATTCACCTATATCTCCTCCTCACCAGATGAAGTAGCTTTGGTGAAAGGAGCAAAAAAGTAAGCATTTCTTTTCTGAGAAAGTGAAACCACAGGAGTGCAGAAGTTTGTTTGCTTTTTCATTTGCTTCAGTAACTCTATCTTGTGCCTTTTCTATTATGTAACTTAAAAAAGAAAATAGTGATACATTTGTTTAGCTTCCCTTATTCATGTATTCTGACATTTGTCCAAATTGTCATATTATTTTGTAAATCAGTGGCAGCTTTTGTACAACACATGTAATTTCTGAATGCTGCCAGCAATTTTGATGTCATTTAGTAACTGACAATCCAGTTTACCCATGAGATTCAAGATGACTAAGTACCTAAAAGGCCACATATTATGTTTGCTGCAAAATTGGAATTACAAATTGAATACAGTAGTAGCCAGTTATTGGCTTGCTCTTTGTTGGCAAATGAAATAGGAAGTGCAATTGGAGATTGAGATTGTACAAAAGAAGAAAGGAATTTAAAAGGATAGGTAATAACAGCGAAGGAGGAAAATAACTGTTTCTTGAAGATATACAAGTCTTTATTGTTTTTGATAGGTTTGGGTTCACATTTTTGGGAAATTGGAATGGACATATACGAGTAGAGAACCAAAGAAAAGAAATAGAAGAGTAAGTAGTTCTGTATTTTGATGTTTGTCATTTTTTATTCCAATTGTAAACATTAATGCCTTGCTCAGCCTTGATGCAGGGAGGAAGGGCTTGGTCCTGTCTTAACTGAATATACCAGACTTTGTAGACTCCCCAATGGGGAGGCCTTACCTTTTGGAATAGTGGATGGGTGGGGATGGAGGGCAGGAGGAGGGATGGGAAGGGGAATTGTGGTTGGTATGTAAAATGAATTAAAATTAAAAAAAAGATTTGAAAGAGAGTAAGAAGTAGTTTATGGGAGGGCTTGGAGGGTGAAAAACAGGGGTAATGTAATTATACTATAAATAAATCAGGTAATTATATTATGAACTCAAAATAAAAGTAAATGGATTCAGATAGGAAAGAAAACTTAATGTACCTATAAATATTGAACTGTGTTCTCCCAGTTCAGGGTTTTATATAAATATAGTTGGAGTAGGAAAAGCTATTTTTCATAGAGCGTCAAAAATGAGGATTTAAAGTAGAGGCTCCAGTTTGGTTTACATGTCCAGTAGGTAGAATGAGTCTTGCTGAACTATTTGCGAAATTTAGATGAAAATATTCATTCACAAGTCCCTCCTTTTTGTTAACTCTTCTGTATGATTTCATCTAAGTAATAGTTTATCTTTACATAGAAAAATCTAAGCCATCTCATAATGTTATTAGACTTTTTAAGCCCTTCTCTGGCTTCTTACTGTTTTAGGATGAAATGCCACATTTGTGAAACAGCACTAAATTCCCAGTTCTCAACCCTTGCTTACTTTGAGTATTTCATCTCTTGCATAGAACTGAGTTTTTCCGACATTGGAACTTTAAACTCTGTGAAGCATGTGCTGCCATACATGCTTTCATGTGTTTTCTCCCTATGAAAAGTCAGCCCCATTTCCTCGTCATGTCATTCATGTAGAATCCAGCACATACCCTTGCCAGGAGACATTCTTTCAATTTGCCATTTTTCTGTGCTTGGGTCTCTCCATTTTAAGTATTTTTCATTGAAGTATTATGTGGAGATGGAATATAATTATGTTCATTATCCTTGGTCTCCTTTATACTGTGGTAAGTTCTTGGAGAGAAGAGTCTTTGGCAGATTCATCTCAATTTCTCAGAACCTAGCACATTGTCTGACAACATAGGAGGCACACCAAAATTACAACCACCCTATACCCCTCCAGAGATGACTTGGTGAGCCAGTTCTTTGTTTTCCATTCTTATACAGTCACTCTCTTTGTAAGTTATACAGTGAGAAAAAATAGCTTTTACTGCTATTATCAGCATGCTCTACATGCAGAGAAATTTCAAAGAAAAATAAAAGTACCAGTTGTATAAAAAACTAGCTCTTCCCATCCAAAGAGCAAAGCTTTGTGTTCATTAAGATGTTTCAGTAATGTGCTTTTTTCTTATTCAGTGTAGTTTAGGTATTTCACTTTTTTGTCTTTCCTTTTCCTAAAGGTATGAACTTCTCCACACCTTAAATTTTGATGCTGTCCGCCGACGTATGAGTGTAATTGTGAAGACCCAAGGAGGTATACATCTTTAAAATCTGCCTTATTTATCTTTTTCTACTTGTAAGGTTTTTTATCAACTTTTTTGAGGAAAGAAACATTTTATCTAGTTTAGTATTAACTAATCTTACAGATTTTACTGAAACAGCAATTTAGTGTTTCAGAAATGTCACATTTTATCCTAAAAGAGTAAGAAGCCAGAGAAGGGTTTAAAGAGTGTAATAACACTATGAGATGGCTTATATTTGTCTATGTATGGATGAACTATTAATTAGATTAAATTATATGAAGTTAAATGGTCTGAAATTACCAATTACAGAAGTCTAGAGTTCAGAGAGTGACTGGTTTTCGATCCTTCTCTGACCACTATTATTCTCCTGCTGCTTTATACTCATTGGAAGCAAGTACAGATGTATGATTGACCCAAGTTTCTAGGAAAGGGCATTTTGTTTCATTCCAGCGCTAAGAATTGTGAAAGAATAAAACTTCCTTTTCAAAGAAATGGGTACCATCATCTCTAAGCTCCTCAATATCTTTGGAAGGCTCTGTGGTAGTTTGCCTTCTGTTCAGACTCTGAAAGACTCTTAGGAGACCACTCCTTTATTTGCAAGCTCTCAGATGTATGTACATGTGTGCACATGTGTTTTTGGCCTAATTTTCAAAATATCCTTAATTTATTTTAGTATTATTTTGCAAATTCCTTAATGAGGAGAAATGGAGAAAGGTGGTTCACTTTTATTCTGCCTTCTGGGATGACTGCAAAGTCATGGGATTGGTTTTAATATATTTCCATGAAGTTTGTTTATGACTTAAATATACTTCAGATGTGTGATTAGAAATGAAACATTTAGCATTTAAATCCTTACTGCTTTTATGTATGCCGATCTATACCTATATTCTTCTGCAAATGGTAAAATGCCTGCAAAAATGATATGCAAAGGTCACTGGTCCGAAAGCTACAGTTTTTAATTTGCTCAGCTATTTACCTCATAAGGAAAAAGTGTCTTTTAATGCTCAACAGTACATGAGCTAAAACTGTATTTATGATATCAGCATTCTACAAAAATATTTTCAAGTTCCCAGTATAGGCCATCAAGCAAGTATTCTTCTAGTTTATTCAAAATGAATTCAAGCTGTTGGAGCTTGAATGTGGTTCTTGGCTCTACTTCATGACCGGTGGTTAAATTTTCAAAGTAATGTCACCTGGAGTTCCAGACTACTAGTCCATGATTTACTGCGAGCAAATATAGCAGGGCTGCATGTAGTAGTATCTGGCTTATGTATGGTGTCTATAATGTTTTGGAGAGATGATGATTGTTCTTTTGACAAACTAAAGCTCTAGATATTTCATTCCATTTGATTTAATATTGCAAGACAGGTTCAAAATATATAGCAGCTTGATGAGAGAGGCCATTTTAAAGTTAACTCTTCTTAAAATCCTAATACCAGTCTTCATATTCTAAGTTGAGTGCTTTGGTTCTTTATTGTAGGAGATATATTACTTTTTTGTAAAGGAGCAGATTCATCAGTTTTTCCCAGGGTGCATAACCATGAAATTGAGTTAACCAAAGCCCATGTGGAATGTAATGCAATGGTAAGCCTATGCCCTTCCCTTCAATAAGTAAATGGAGAAATACTGCATATAGCTATGTTTATGGTTTTTAAATAGATGTTAAAGTTAATTTAGTTTATTTTATGGTCTATTTCTTGTACATGGAAATTTGGTTATATTTCTATATTCTTTATTTTGACATAAACTATTATTCTATACTAGTACTGTGGTCAGAACTAGTACTAAGTGAAGATGTTTCAAGGATCTAGTTGAAGATGTTTCAAAGAGTTTTTTTAAAGAGCTATTAGTTTCTTAGAACTTGACTGAATGTTAACTCTTTGGCTGCATTCTGTTCTTTTTAAAAAATTATATGTGTTAAGAATTTCTCCTGTACAGATGGGTAAAGCAGATTCATTTCAAGAATATGATTGGGGCTAGGGAGATTGCTCAGAAGTTAAGAGCATGCACTGGTCTTACAGATGAGCCAAGTTTGGTTCCTAGTACCCACAGTGGATAGTTTATAACTAACTACCTCCAGCTCCAGGGGATCTTATGCCTCTGGCCTTCACAGTCACCTGCACTCACATGCACATAACTATACACATACACTGACACATGCTCAACACATAATCTTTAAAATAGTATGACATTAATTCAGCTGTTACAGAGGTAATTGTAGACCTTCTGCTTTGCTTCTAGGATGGGTATCGGACTCTTTGTGTAGCCTTCAAAGAAATTGCTCCAGATGATTTTGAAAGAATTGATACACAACTAATAGAGGCAAAAATGGCCCTACAGGATAGAGAAGAAAAACTGGAAAAGATTTTTGATGAGATTGAGACAAATATGAATTTAATTGGAGCCACTGCTGTGGAAGACAAGTAACTAGATACTCTTGCTAATTTTTAGTTTTAGTTTTTGAGGTTATAATATAATTACATCATTTCTCCTCTTCCCTTTTCTTCCTCTAAAACCTCCCATGTCCAACTCTACTTTGTTCTCTTTCACATTCATGGCCTCTTTTCCTTTATTTGGCTGTTTGTGTGTATATTCCTAAATATATAAATGGTTACTCATGTTACTATATGATATGTAAATAATATATTTTAAGTAATATGTAAATGTTGCTTGTATGTTTGTTTTCATGGCTGACCATCTGGTATTGGATAACCAATTGGTGTGCATTTACCTGAGGGAGACTGTTTATCCTCCACCAGCCAGTATTCCTTAACTATTTGTAGTTCTTTATCTCTTCCAGAGCTTTCCCCAGGCCATATTAGCATATCTGCTGAATAAAGATCTACTCTTTATTATTTTAATCACCAGTCACTTAGTGTGACTCAGATTAGTAATTTATTTACATATTTTGAAATATCTCATTTAGCATTGCCATCTAAGATTATTTTACCGTGTATATAAAATACAGTAGATTTTGAACTCTAGAAATAGTTTCAAATTAAATACATGTATCTAAGAAAGAAAGAATCCTTTATCAATAGTTTTTTAATATTTAGTAAATCATCTAGTTGTTTATGTAACTTTTATAAAACAACCTTACAGTACATAAGGCAGGGTTATAGAACCATTATTTGAGCTACTTCCTAGAAGAATGGGTAAGATTTTGGTAAATGAGCAGAAAAGAAATTTCTGGTAAACAGCACAAGAATTTAACCTGCTTCAACAAGCCAGAATATATTTTTGAGTACTTTAAAATATGATTAAAAAATAAGACAAATATGTAAGATTAGATCTGTCAGACATTATTTTAGGACTTAGTGATGTGCTTGAAATATTTTTTTAACTTTTGAGTATTTTACAAGTTTTCAAAGAAAGGACTAGAGAGATGACTCCATGGTTTGGCATACTGGTTTCTTTTCCAGAGAACGTGGGATCAATTCTCAGCATCGACATGGTATCAGTAATTATCTGTAACTCCAGCCCTGAGGAACTTAATGCCTTCTACCATCCTTGGACACCAGGCATGCACATATCATACAAATATATATGCAGAAAAAAACAACCATGCACATATAATACATTAATTAAATTTTTAAGTATGGAAAAAATTACCGATATATTCAACCAATTGAAAGTATTAAAGTTTTTATTATTTTTATGTTAGTATTTATTTATTCTTTGATAGTTTCATACATGCATAATATAATTTAGTTACTTCATCCCCATTAACCTCTGTCATCCTAGTCCTGCTCCCATTGACCCTTCTGTTTTCATGTCTGCTTCCTTGTCTGACTTTCTGGTTTGTTTGTTTGTTTGATTGATTGATTGATTGATTTTTGCTTTTTGCAACCCACTGAGTTCAGTTAGGGTTGCTTGCATAAGCATGAATGGTATGATCATTTACCTGAGCATTGGAAACTTAATGGTGGGTGTGCCATTAGAGAAAATGGTTGCTACCTCAGCAACCATTAATTGCCAGTAGTTCCTCAGAGAGTAACTATGAGCTCCTTGCCCACCTATGAGAGAATTGTTGATAGGTCTCATCTTATGCAGGTAAACCCATCTGCTATGAATGCATGAGTGCAGTGGCCATGCCAAGTCGAAAAGATAACAGTTTAAAGTACTCTTCCCTTCTTCCAGCACTTATATTCTTTCCTCCCCCTCATTCAAGATGTTCCCTAAACCACAGCGGGATAATATAAAATTCTTATTGAAGTCAGCTGTAAACTGTCACTTATTTTCAGTACTTTGACCAGTTATGAGTCATTTCGTTAACTATCACCCAGTACAAAGAGAATCTTCTCTAACCAATGTTGAGAGCAGCACTAATCTATGAGTATAAACAAAAATATTTAAAAGACAATTTGATACCATTTCCATTTAGTAAAAACAAAAATCCCAGTAGGTTACCTCTTAGGGCCTAGGACCTCCTGAGCTACAGACTTTTGACATGAGTTTCCTTCCATAGAATGGCCCTCAAATACAATCCTTTAAAGATTTGTTTATTTTTTTGTGTATGAGTGTTTTGTCTGCATGTATGCCTGTTACGCTACATGCGTGCAGTGCCCTTAGAGGTCAGAAGATGTTGTCAGATCCCTAGAAACTGGAGTTACCAACAGTTGAAAGGTGTTATGTGGGTACTGGGAATCTCTTCGGCAAGAGTAGCCAGTGTTTTAAACCACAGCCATCTCTCCAGCTCCCTCAGATATAACTTCTACAAACCAGTTGCTTCTGCATATCAATCACATTCACAGTATATTGTATCATGGATACATTTTACTGGCAGGTTGATCCTGTAATTCAAAGGGTTCTGGGTAGATTAGACTCTTGATAGCTCCTCATTTTTATTCATTCTCATCTTCCCTTAAACCTTTCCATCTTCAATTTCTGTCCTGAAATTTTTTTGAAGATTCATCTTGTTTTTATTTTGAATTGTGTGTGTGTGTGTGTGTGTAATGGGTAAGGGTGGTGAGAATTACATGTATGTGGGAATGCCCCTGCAGGACATACATCTGATCTCTTATAGCAGGAACCACAGGCTGCTGGGAGCCGCCTGACACTTGCTGGCAATCGAAATAAGGCCCCCTGGAAGAGTAATATATGCTTTAAACCCCTAACCATCTCTCCAGTCCTCTCCTGAAAAAATTAATAACATATATTACAAAAAGTTAAAAAGTTTCATTGTGACATTCCCATACATGCACATATTTTAATCATATTCCCAGCTTTTATTGTTCTTTCCTACTTCTTATAACTCCCCTTTCCCTTCCTCCTGTTAAAAAAAATTTCTTTTGTAAAATTTCATTGATTATTCTGGTGACAAAGTTTGGAACCTAAAGAATGTCATTCTTCTATCCTTTACCTTTTAGAATTATTCTTAAATCCTCATTGAAAATTACTGGGTTTCCTCTTTATTATTTATTTTCTATGATACAGGATATCAACTGTGTAGCTCTGGCTTACCTAGAACCCAGCATAGAGACCATGTTAGCTTCAAACTCACAGTAATCTACCTTCATTTGCCTCCCATCTGCTGGGATTAAAGGCAAGCTACCATACTTAGCAGATTTCCTAATCTAAAAAGCTCCCCAAAGATAACAATTTATGAATAGTACCCATATCTAATTAGAATGTTTTAGCTCTTTCCATTTTGGAACATGTTAAGAATTTGTGTGGTTTGACATGGAGGCTCATGCATTTAATCCCAGATCTTAGGAGGCAGAGTCAGGGATCTCTATAAATTCAAAGCCAGCCTGGTCTACATAGTGAGTTCCAGAACAGCCAGAGCTACATAGTGAGATCATGTTTCCAAAGAGAAAAAAAGAATTACATGGTGAGATGTCATAGAAAATACACTTAAAGTGATAATAAATAAAAATATTTGGTGAGTTTTTGGATATTTTTGCTTATAGTTTCAATTCTTTTATTTGTTTTGTTTTGTTTTTTTGAGGTGGTTTCTCTGCATCTTTGGAACCTGTTCTGGAACTAGCTCTTGTAGACCATGCTGGTCTCAAACTCAAAAAACTCCACCTGCCTCTGCTTCTCCCTCCTGGCTTTATATTTTCAATTTTTATTATGTCACTGGGTACCAATTACCTCAAGAAATATGAAATTTTCTGAACTTCATTGTTTGGAATTTAATTTAGTAAGAGAAGCTCTGCCAGAGACAAAAACAACGGTGATCAGGAGTCAGGATTCTAGACTTGCATTGCTAGTGAGCTGTAAGAATGCTTGCTTCAACAGACCTTCTGTCAGGAAATTTAGAGGTTAACAAGGTTTCTTTGTGTTTGTAGGCTGCAAGATCAGGCTGCAGAAACCATTGAAGCTCTGCATGCAGCTGGCTTGAAAGTCTGGGTGCTTACTGGAGACAAGATGGAAACAGCCAAATCCACATGCTATGCCTGCCGCCTTTTCCAAACCAATACTGAGCTCCTGGAACTGACCACAAAAACCATTGAAGAAAGTGAAAGGAAAGAAGATCGATTACATGAATTGTTAATAGAATATCGTAAGAAGTTGGTGCATGAATTTCCTAAAAGCACTAGAAGCCTTATAAAGTAAGAAAGTGCATCTATTTCTTACTTATACATTTATACAAATGTAAATAACAGATGCTTTTGCAGAAGGTGCTGTTTGCTGTAATTTATAATTCTCTGTTGATGTTTTATTCTTGTAAGTTAAAACATTCCCCAGAGGACTTGGTTAATGGTCCATTTGAGATCATTTGTCACTTTATACCTCTCTTAATGTAAAAGAAAATTAGATTTCTCAACATTATGTGTTAAAGCTCATTTTTGGTGTTTTGGCAGTGCTATAAATTGAACCTAGGGCCTTACACATTCTAGGCAAACACTCTACCACTGAGTTATCCCCAGCTCTCTGTCCTTTTTTAAATGAATTTATAATTCACATGTACTGAAAGCATAAAATTATACATACTAAGTTAATGAAATATTTTGATGCATGCACACACTATATAATGTTTAAATTATAGCTAAACACACTTTTTCCCAAAGCACATTTCTTTATAGCAAAAACTTTCAGAATCATCCCTTCTAATATTTTGAAATTTATGTAAATTAGTGTTTACTATATTAGTAGTGACTATATGTAGTCACCCCACTCTATAGGTAATATACCAAAATTTCTTCCTCCTGTCTAAGTATTACTTACTATCTTTGATTAACTTTTCCTCATCCTTATATCCACATACTCTCCTAGCTTTTGATTGCCACCCTTGTATTCTCAAGTTCCATGAAATCAATGCTTTGAGATTCATATGAATAAGATCACATATGATTTGTCTTTTTGTACCTGGATTATTTTATTTGCTTATTATATTACACATGATATAATGAGTTCATATCATCTATGTAGCTGCAAATGACAGAATTTTATTTTTGTAATATTCTATGTATGCATGTACCATATTTTTTCACCTGTTCTTAGTTCATAGATACTTAGGTTGTTTCCGTCTCTGGGTGCTTGTGAATAGTGCCGAAATGAACACTAGAGTGCA
This sequence comes from Ellobius talpinus, assembly GCA_001685095.1. Classification (NCBI taxonomy): domain Eukaryota; kingdom Metazoa; phylum Chordata; class Mammalia; order Rodentia; family Cricetidae; genus Ellobius; species Ellobius talpinus. Next base: position 15,405 of record LOJH01014351.1, on the reverse strand, counting down.
TATGTCTCTGACCTTCATTTTGTTCTTATATATAGTCAGTAATGAGATTTCTGGAGTATAACCGTAGTTTTCATCTTCTTTAAAAAATAAACTTTTAAAGTAGCTCAACTTCTAAACATTTAGTGTCTGACATATAGTAACATGAATCTGTAACAGAAAATTGATTGCATTTGGTCTATTCTAAGTGTATGGGTGTTGAGAGAGAGATATTTCATGCTTGTGTTATGTGTGTATTAGTCACTTTTCTATTGTTGTAGTTAAACACCACTATCAAGGCAACTTGTAGAAGTTAAGTATTTATTTGGACTTATGTTTCCAGAGAAATAAGAATCTGTGGTGCCAGATCAGAGGCATCGAAGCACAAACAAAAAGCTAAGAGCTTATATTTTTTGATTGCAAGCACAAAGCAGAGAGACCTAACTGGAAATGGCATGAGGCTTTGAAACCAAAGATGTCCTTCCTTACTCTAGCAAGGCCAAACATCCTAGGCCTCCCCCAACAGTGCCACCAACTGGAATTCAAGTGTTCAAATGTCAGAGCTCTATGGAAGACACTCTTATTCAAACTACCACAATGTGCATTCAAATTGTGATCCACACAAATCCCCTACCTCTGCTTGCCACCTCCTCCAACCCACAAATCCCTTTCCCATATTCATGACTTTGTTATTTGGTTAGTTGATTGCTTGCTTGCTTGTTTTTTTTGTTGTTGTTGTTTGTTTTGTTTTGTTTTAGAGACTACTCTGTGGCTGTGTTTTTGGAACTGATTTTTTGAGACAAGGGCTCATGTAGCCCTGGCTGGCCTTGAACTTTTGATCCTTCTACGTCTATCTCTCTTTGTATTTGTTTTCTTGGCACCTAAATGTCTCTTAGTCATAGTTAGACATTAACTACCTAAAAAAAATCTTTAAAATATAATTGTGCTGTACCAATTTGTGCCCACTATTTTCTTTTTCACTTGGTCTACAAATGGAGCCAGGCATGGACATTTTATTTTTAAATATAGGTAAACTAGGGTTAAGATCCATTAGGTCATATAGAATGCTATTTATTTAAATGATTTGTGTGTGTATGTGTTTATATATTGTTGAGTTTTTTTCCCCTTGGTTTATCAAGACAGGATTCCTCTGTGTAGCTCTTGCTGTCCTGAAACTCATTTTGTAGGCCAAGCTGGCCTCAAATTCAACAGAGATCTGCCTGCCTCTGTCTCCTGAGTGCTGGGAATAAAGGTGTGCGCCACCACCACCCGGATATATAATGTTCTTTTATTTTGTCCTATTTGAAAAACCCTGTTGTATCGATACTATTGTCATTCAGGCAAAGATACTATATTTGTTTGCCCCTACGTCATTTTATCTTTTGTTTCACTAAAGTTTCAGCTTAACTGATTATTTATCTTCATATCAAATTTTACATATTTTCACAGTAGTTTGACTAATTCGTATGTAGTTCAAAAGACTCATTTTAAATTTTTTATAGAGTCATACTGCACAACCGCCTTCATTTTTATACTTTTCAGAACTTAGAAACAGTTCTTGCCCCCATGGCACTATTAACCCCTTGTGCCCTGTTATTTCTGTTGTATAGGCTTCTTAATATAATCCACTTTGTTCTTTTTGTTCTCCTCCTCATTTTTCTACTGAAGTTGACATTATCAATTAATCTTCCCTAAAACTTTCCTTCTTACGCCAGTGAAATAGCTCATCAGCTTAAAAGCCCTTGCTATAGAATCCTTCTAACCTGAGTTCAATCTCCAGAACCAACAGTAAAAAGAGAGGACAAATTCTAGAAAGTTGCCCTCTGACCTTCACACATGTGCCATGCATGTGCATATGCATGCGCACACAAAATAAAACTTTAAAAAACAAAAACCAACTCTATTTATTTCTGTGATGTTCACCAAATGCTGGTATTTCTTCTTTTGGCAATCTAGTATCTTCATTTTCTCCCTAATTAAACAGCTTTTTCTAACTAAAAGTCACTATTTCTATCATTGGGGGCAGTTCATTCTTTGGGATGAATAGATGAAGGAACTAGAACTGGTGACTTGTCTCATCTGGGATATTCACCTCTGTGATTAAGAAACTCAAACTCAAGCAGGGTGTGGTAGTGCATGTCTGTAGTCCCAGGACTTAAGAAGGGAAGACAAGCAGGTCAAGGAGTTAAAGGGACCTTCTTCGTTACAGAGAGAGTTGAAGATCAGCTTGATCTGTACGAGACCTGTCTCAAACAAAATAAAAGTCAAGGTGTTAATTCTAACTGTATAATAGATTCAAACACATTTTTAAATCTCTTTCAGAGCATGGACAGAACATCAGGAATATGGATTAATCATTGATGGCTCCACGTTGTCACTCATACTAAATTCTAGTCAAGACTCTAGTTCAAACAACTATAAAAGTATTTTCCTGCAAATCTGTATGAAATGTACTGCAGTGCTCTGCTGCCGGATGGCACCATTACAAAAAGCCCAGGTAAGTGGATATTAGTTAATTTTCCATTCTGGATCCTCTTTACACCTCATTTCCTTGCCTTTTCATTCTTTGTGAGCAAACCTGAAGTCTCTTCAAATTATTTTAAACCTGTACTGTACCTTGTACGCTCTAGCTTGCTGACCAGTTCTTTACCTTCTAGACTTCTCTAATGAGTACTTAGTTCCTACTGCCTCTGCCTGGTGTTCCTTCCTCCTCATGGCATTATTAACCCTATGTATCCTGATCTTCTCTTACTATTCTGCTAGCTTGGATACAAATAAACTTGGCCCAATTCCTTAAGCAATATTTTTTTCTTGGTTTCTTTACTATAGATGACACTATCATTTACATTCTCCTCAAAATCTTCCGTGATTTCTGTGCTTACCCAAAATGCTGATATATTCTCCCTCTTTGGCAGTGTAGGATCTTTTCATTTTGTTTTATCCTGTATTTTTAGATTTTTATTTTAATGTGTGTGAGTATTTTGCCTACATGTATATCTCTGCACCATTTGGGTTCCTGGTGTCTGCGGAGGCTAGACGAGAGCATCAGAACCCGTGGAACTGGAGTTACAGACATTCATGAGCTGCCACATTGTACTGGGAATTGAACCTGAGTCCTCTGAAAGAACAGCCAGTGCTCTTTACTACTAGGCCATCTCTCTGGCCCATTACCCTGAACTTCCTTAATAGTTTTTCTTTTCTATGGTAAAGTTTTCCTTTGATTTTCACTTTATGGACTATCTCTCTCTGGATTAACTCTTCCTTCCATTGAAACAGCTCTAGTCTTGGCTTTTCCTTACGATTATGTCTCCTGTTTCTAGCTGTCTGCTAGACATTTCCATTAGGATTGCCTACTACCATGTTAAATTCTAGTATCTTAAGATAGATCTTAGAGTTTTCTTGAACAGTTTATTCCTGTTACTAGGGCCATTTTACATTGTTCCCTGTGTATCATATTATAGTTCATTTGTTTATTCTGCCTATTTTTGTCATCGCTCCCATTTTCATGAAACCTTTTGATGTTGCTCATGTTTTTCCCCTACCCAGAAGATGGTGTACCTTGTGGTTCAGGTCTCAATGTAGTTTATATTTGTCACTATAATTACTTTTTCGAGACTATTATGTCTTAGTCTCTTATGTTCATATACGTAATGTTTAAGTCATTACCTTCTGTCCAAATCTTTGGGATTCTACTACAGACCCATTTTTTTTGGGTTTTCCTTATTGTCCCAACTATGCCTTCTCTGCAGCTTAACCATCATTTTCCTTAACATCTCCTATTATTTCTATAACCAAGCTTACTATAGTTTCAACTTTCTAAACTCAAAACCTTTATTTATTGATGGCCCTCATGCTTTATTCTTCTATGTGGCTTTAGCTATCAAAGTATGTTTTCTAGTACATTTTACTACTTTTTTCTACTTGTTTTTTCTTTCTTCTCACTTATTTCCAGAGCCAGACATTGAGTATCTTTTGTAACCTCCTAGCTTTTTATTTCCTCTTCATTTTGTTTTCTACCAGTGCCTTCTGTACTTGCTACTACTTGTACAATGTTCTTCCATATTGATCTGAATCCATGATCCATACATGAAAATTCATTGCTCTAGTCACACCAGACCTATTTTATGAGTGGTTACTATTATTACTTCCCCATGTGCCTTTTGGATATCATTCGTTTTCTTTGAGAATACCTTATTTCCTTACACATACAAATTCTACTGGTATTTCATTATTTTAATCATGATTTCTTCCATAAAATAACACCTAATTGGCAAATACTTTCCTCTTTTTTGATATCATAAGCTTTCTTGCTTTTTTTAAATATTTATTATGTATACAATATTTTGTCTGTGTGTATGCCTGGAGGCCAGAATAGGGTGCCAGACCTCATTACAGATGGTTGTGAGCCACCATGTGGTTGCTGGGAANGTTGCTGGGAATTGAACTCAGGACCTTTAGAAGAGCAGGCAATGCTCTTAACCCTCTGAGCCATCTCTCCAGCCCCCTCATAAGCTTTCTTACATGGAAAATTTTCACACTTGTTTGTTTGTTGGGTGGTATGTGTACCTTGGTGCACATGTGAAGATAAGAAAACCACTTGCAGAAGTCTTTTCCTACCCTCCTCCATATGGGTATCAGGGATCAAACTGGATAATAGCATGTACTCCTGTACAGATACCATATTTTATCTTTATTATTTATCTGTTTATCTGATATACTTGAATTTATAATTCATTTCTATTTTATTTGCATGCTTTCTAGTGACCACACCTCTTTTGTTATTAGTATATTGTTTTGAATGGTATTTTGCATATATTTATACTTAATGAAAAAGGTATTTTTAGTTAAATTAACTGTTTTTCTTGAAAGCTACCTACAGTTTGCTTTCTAGTGACCACACCTCTTTTGTTATTAGTATATTGTTTTGAATGGTATTTTGCATATATTTATACTTAATGAAAAAGCTATTTTTAGTTAAATTAACTGTTTTTCTTGAAAGCTACCTACAGTTTGGAGAAAAACTCTTAATATGGGTAACTTGAAAAGATTAGAAAAAAACTATATATTTACCTTACCAATTCATTTCTGACTCTACAGTCAGTAATCACAAATCCTTTTATTTTCTACAAGTACAAATTATAATCTTTCAACCTAACCTATATTTTTCTTGAAAAGGTTGTCACCTTGATAATTATATTGCCTTCCAGGCTGCAATTTTTAATCCTTGAGGTACAAATTATTGCTGCACATAGTATACCAAGTGCAAATTAGTTAACCATTATTATAGCCCATTGAAACTGAATTTGAGTTTGGATTCTTTAGGTTTGTCTTTAGTTCTTTCACTTACAGGATTAAGGGAGTATTTCTGACAATCTTTCATAAAGTTCCTAATAGGAACCAAATTAATTGGAGTGGTCATGCAAATGCTAACATTTCACTTCATTTTTATGTTGAATGAAATTGGACATGTAGGACTTTTTAAATGATTTTAACGCAGCTAAAAACTTACTGATCTTATTTAAAGAAATACTGTGTTGTCCCTTACTTGCATAAATTATTTATAATCATTTCATTTATATTGAAAATGAATTTTATTTATGCTAACCAGCTAGATAAATCAGGGGACAAACTTTTTGGAAAGCATTATTTAACAGCTGTAACTTATATATCATGTTAAGGCTACTAAATTCCAAGGAGTCTTGAGAATAGATGGCAAACAGTGACTATCTGAAACAGTGGAAAGGCAGCTTTGACCCAAATATTTTCCCCAAGAAACTTTCCCATGAGGTTTTGGAGACCCCTAAAGCAGAAATCATTGAACAACACCATAGGTAAACATTTTTTATTAAGTATTTGCCCCGAACATAGCATTGAATCACACTCAATGTTTTCACATCTAGATGAGATACTATTTAGAAAGTGACTGGATTTGTAGCATTTTTCTGCAAATCTCACCTCTTTTAAGATACCTCCTTTGAAATGTAGCTATCTGTAAGAGAAAACAAACCATATTGGGTGGTGAGGAGAGTTAGTAAAATGTAACTGGCAGCCATATAGGTGCATAAGATTAGCATATATGTTCCATAATTACCATTGGGGTATTCTAAAGGGAGATAGGAATGTCTTCAGAAAGAAGGGATTAAGAGATAACCAAAACACTATTATGATTATTCCATTCTTGTTCTGGTAGCTTTGTACATGTTACCTCAAATCCAATTTATGGTCTCCACTCTCACATTCAAAAATATAATCTAGGACTGGAGAGATGGCTCAGAGGTTAAGAGTATTGCCCGCTCTTCCAAAGGTCCTGAGTTCAATTCCCAGCAACC
>LOJH01014350.1:7397-24184 GCA_001685095.1 Ellobius talpinus | reverse complement strand
TTTCCTGCCACCCCCTCTAGCCGGATCTCCTAGCTTGGCCCATATAGCCCCCATCTTCCTGCCAGTGGGAAACAGGTGTATGGTGGGTGGATAAACAAGCTAGATGCCTACATTTCTCAGCAGGTTTCAGGGGCAAAAATGGACAATTAGATTGTAAAGGACCAAGAAAGAGCTCCCAGACCTGGACAACCTCCCTACAGTACTCTCTAAGACAAGTGTGGGGAAGTGGGTGGGGGTGGCTCAGCACACAAAGGCATTTGCTGTACAAGCAACCTGAATTAAGTTCCGAGAACTATGTAGAGAACGGACTCTACAAAACTGTCTTCTGGCTCCCTCACACACAATAATAATTTAAAGGAAAAGGGGTGGAGGTTAGGAGGCTTAGTATTTGGCAACTGCCCACTGATTTAAAAATATGAAAGAATCTGGACCAGTGAGATGAGGCAGCAGACAAAGTAACTTGCTGCCAAGCCTCACTACCCGAGTTCAAGTCCCATGGCCCACATGACAAAAGGCATGAACTCACTCCCACAGCTGTCCTCCAACTCCCACCAATTCACTGTGGCACGTGGAGGCACACATACACTTCTCTCTCTCTCTCTCAAAATAAACGAACATTAAAACAAAATGAAGCTCTGACATGTACAGAACAGGGTAGAGGTCTGGGCCACAGGCACAAGAGGATCTAAACCATGTGAGAGCTATGGCAGCTCACATCTGCAATCCCAGCACTGGGGAGTCCAACACAGGACTATCATAAATTCAAGGTCAGTCTGACCTACAAAATGAGACCTGGTCTCAAAAGGAAAAAGTATGCAAAAAAAAAAACAAACCTGGGTTTAATCACCAGTGCCATGTAAAGTGTATATGCTTGTAATCCCGGCACTTGGGAGATGGGAGCAAAAGAATGAAGAGTCCAGGAGCCAGCAAGGGCTATACAAAACCATGTCTCAAAAATCCAACAACAACAACAAATAAACAAAAGAGACAAAGTTAATTGAAAGAATAGGAAAGAGAGGGCCAGGAAAGGCCAAGGCAGACACAGAACCCCCTAGTCTGGGAGCCAGACTAGAAGCTTGACAAGGGCTGAAACCCAAGTAAGGGCAAAACCATGAAGGTGTACCTACCCAGTCCTGAGACAGACAAACAGGTAGAGCCCAGAGGTCTGAGAAATTATACAAATAGCCAGGAAGAGAGAAGAGAAAAATACCTGGAACCCAGGGGAAAGATGGATGATACACAGTGGTTGGAAGAGAGCTCCAAGCACCATACTGTAGTAAGTGACAACACTGCAAAACCATGCAGGAATCTGGGAGCTGGCAAGGAGACCATGCCAGGAATGGGACTGAGACATCTGGCCTCCTGGGTGGGGGCCACAGGTTGGTAAGGGGGGCTTGTTCCTTTCCTGGGGAACAGGCGGGAAGAGTCAAAGGGAGGTGGTAATGGCAGCTGGCTGGCCATGCCATGAGCAGAATGTAGAGAATGCCGGCAGCCTGCCCCAGCATGTCCCCCAGAGGAAGCAAATGCCTGGGGAGGGGGGCAGGAGCAGGCAGGCTGCCTTGGCCCACCCCCTCACACCTGCTGCCCTCTGATAGAGGGTCAGGCCCTGACATGGAAGGGCAAAGGGGGCCAGGGCTGTGACCCTATTATGCCACTGGACAGTGTTTGCCCCAGGCAGCTGTCTCCCAAAGGCTAGGGAGGTCTCTGGGAAAGAATGAAAGGCTGATTGCCTGGAATCCTGAGGGGCCCAGATACCTTGGTGTGGGTGTAGTCAGGGAGTCACTGTTCAGAACTGCCAGGACAGGCACTGGACAAGTTCTGACAACCAGGTGGCCTCCAGCAAAGGGCCTCCCTTTCCTGAACCTTAGTTCGACATCTGGTCAACAGGGCCGGGAATCCTTGCTTCACAGCATCAGATAGATCTGATAAAATGGCCCCAAGCCTGGGGCTAGGCACATAGTATATGCTCAATAAAGGGTTATTTTACTCTCACCATCATCATCATATTGATAGTAGTTAAATGCCTGGTATCTGGAACCAGATAGTCTGGGTTCAACTCCTGTCCCACTCTCTTCTTAGCTGGGTGACCTTAGGTAAGAGACCTAGACTCTCTGAGTGGCAGGCCCCTCTGGATCTAATGGGACTCATCATGCTGACTTCCCAGGGTGCTGGGAGGACTCTGAGTGAGTATTCATCAGGGCTCATGCAGTGTCAAGTACATGCTGGTGCTCAGTTAGCCATTCCTACCAGAATTCTCAGTAGTAAGAAGGACAAAGAAGCTGGAAGCCCTGGCTAAGGCAGAGTTGTGCCTTCCCTACCGGGTGACATCAAGACCTTCCTTTAGTCAAGGTCTCAGTTTTCCTCATCTGGACACGACAAGAGCCCCTCCCAGGCCTGTCCTGGTTGGCCTGAGCATTACCTGCAGTAGTTCCAACCCTGCCCACCCAGCACTGGAGTGCGTATGTGTGTCAAGAGACATATATCTCAGCAATGGGGGGTGTGGGCATATAAGAAATGGGTACTCAGAGGGTTGCTGGAGACCTTCACCTGCATTTATAGATCTACCTAAACAGAAATTCTTACTGTGCCTACTTCTGAAATGATCACTGGGTACCATGTATATGGTAACAAATACAAAATGTGCTGGAGAGAAGGATGAAGCACACAGCTTACAACCTCAATAAATGAGCATGAGGGACAGACACAGCCCACGTCCCTGTGCCTGGCCCTGGAGACAGGCCTAGGCTGGTGCTTTGTTAAGGGCAAGGCCTGGCTCCTTTGTAAAGTGGCTCCTCCCCAAGCCTAAGCCACAGCAGCAGCTCCTACCCACATCCACAAACCAGACTCCTTCCTTTATGATCTCCTCTGGCCTCAGGGCTTGAACCCTCCCTCCACAGAGCAGCCCTGATCACATCTCCTCAGAGTCTTTCATGACTCCTCACTGTCCCCAGGAAAAAAAATGACCCTCAGGAGGTCTGAGTCTTGCTCACCAATTCAGCTGCACATCCCAATAACCCCCTACTTTCCAGGGCCCTTGATTTTACAGTCTCTAATTATCTGCTTCTACCTCAATTCCTTGCACACACTCTCCCCTGACTACCCGCCTTACCCTGATCTGATCTATATGCCCATCAAGTTGCTGTTCACAGGCCTCTGGCTCTTTCTCCAAGCCCTTCCTGACTTGTCTGGATCAGCGTCTTCTCAAGAGTTGCACAGCTTCCAAAACACTGACCACCAATCCCCAGCCACTTCGATTGTCACTGTTTACAGACAGCTGTCTACTACACCCTGTCCTCAGGATAGCCAGGCTAGATTCAGAGCTGGAGGAGTGCCCAGTACCCACCTTGCTACCCTGACCATCTATGCACTAGAAAGGGCCTGTTAAGAGTCTCTGTCTTAGCTGGGCAGTGCTGGCACACACCTTTAATCCCAGAACTCATGAGGCAGAAGCAGGTGAAACTCTGAGGCCAGCCTAGTCTACAGAGCAAGTTTCAGGATAGTCCAGAGCAAGTTCCAGGATAGTCGGGGCTACACAGAGAAACCCTGTCTCAAAAAGCCAATAAATAAATAAATAAATAAATGAATGAATGAATAAATAAATAAATAAATAGGGTCTATCTTCCCTTCTTTTTCTAAACACCAGAATCAGCCTGCCTTAATGTGACGTCACTAACCTGGCCTCAGTTTCTTCTAAGCAAATACATTCCTTGCACCCACCTATCAGTGATGGAAAGACAAAATGAGCTAACATCAGAAATGGGTTAGCACAGGGTGTGTGCTGAGTGCTGTGTTATGGGCTGGGTGTAAAACGTGGCAAGATAACCGTGCACAGTGCTTATCTTCTTGGAGGCCCAGTCCTCCAAGACCCAGGAGATGTCATCATGACTATCACTCTGTCCCTCCATCAGCTCCAGACTGGGGAGTGCATTCTCAGTAGAGCCTTGATGACGGTACCAACAAGCAACCTCTGATAAAGCCACATCCAGTCTGAAAAGTCCTTTGCTTGGCATGTAAGCCTCTACCGAATCTGTGCAGGGAGCAGACTAACTTCCCCCAGAGTCCTCTTGGGACAGGCGGCTCATCACTCTTGAAAGCCCAGCTCAGATGGTAGCCCAGCCACCTACCCTCTTACCTGTTCCAGGCCTGCCCATGATGACTTCCTTCTTGGGGGCAGGGTGACTGGGATAGCTGCTGGGCACTAGAACTGGCAACAGGGCAGCAGGTGAAGGGTGAAAGGCCACAGGCTGGAAGGGTGAAGAAGCCAGGCCCAAGGTGGGCATCGGCTGGGCCACAGCAGTTGGTGCGGCTGGAGGCACAGTGATGGGCACAGGGGCAGGCAGAGGTGGAGGCAGGCCAGGTTTCCCACTGGCCACCCCAGGGGGTACTGGGGTCTCACGGCAACCCCGCCCAGGTCCCCCGGCCGGTGCCTCACCGGCAGTGCCCACCTCTCCAGGGAATTTGGAGGGCAGTGGCACATCAGGGTTGCGGACAATGACAGGTGAGTCCCTTTGCACAGCAGGTACCCTTCGCACGGAAGGCCCTGGATCCGAGGTAAGTCCAGCAGGTGGGGGCAACAGCAGCAATGGTGAAGGCTGGCGGGAGCGAGAGAAGGGCACAGCAGGTGACACGGCCCGGAAGCCAGCCGGTGTGGAGGGGGTAGGCGTATGGGACACCGAGTCCACTCCAGAGTCTAAGCTGTCACTCTTGGGGAAGTCTGGGGCGGCTCCTCCACCTCCTGCACCAGAGGCCCCTAGTGTCCCTGGGTGGGGCAATAGTTCTGTCTTCCTTCGCCCAGGGCTGATGGGCACAGTGAAGGTTAGGTTGGTCTGGAAGGTGGGTAGGATGCCGGAGGAATGGCGCTCTCGGGGGGCAGGTGGCGGTGGATGGGGGCCCAGGTCTGGTGGTGTCAGCACACCTGCCTTAGGGGTGCTGGCACTCAGGTGGCGGCTGCGAACAGCAGTGCGTTGGATAACAGGTGAGGCATTGATGGGGCTGAAGTTGGCAGGGCGGAAGCCGAAGAGGGGTGAGGGCGAGGGTGACGGAGCTGGTGAGAAGGGCGACTGTGTCGAGACAGGTGAGAAGGAAGGCGTGCCTGACCGGGAGCTGCCCAGGGACACCAGCATCACAGCCGCCTCACACTCATCAAATTCAAAACGTGACAGGTCGGCAGGCGCTACCAGGCGTGGGCGGGAGTCTCCGCGGGCTGCCACGCTGCTGGCCTCACTGTCCCTCGAAGTCTCATCACCCCAGTCAAACTCAGTGCTTCCTTCACGGGCTGCCACCCCAGCAGGCCGCCCAGTCCCACCTGGCCCACTGTCTGCCAGGCCCTCCATCTCTTTGGTTCTCATGGAAAGGTGGCGGGAGCAGTAGCCCCGCCGTTGGGACTCCTTCATGCAGCCATCCCGAGAGCAGAGCCGGCGCCACTGCTTGCCGTTGAACTTCTTCCGGATGCCGTTGGGCGTGCAGACCACATCGCCCTTCTTGTACTTCTGCTGAGCGGCTGTCAATGGCGTGCGAGCTCGGGCTGCTGGTGTGGCTCCCTTCTCCAGTGAGGCCACACTGCTGCTCCGACTGCCAGCCTGGCTCCCTTCCTGGCAGGGCGAAGGCTGCTCACCAAGGCGACCAGGGCCAGCAAAGGCTGGGGATTTCGGGGGTGGTGACAGGAGCTGGGGTGGAGGCAGTGGGAGCAGTACTGGGGTACCCAGGGATGGTGGGTGTTTCTCCTCACCCTCCTCACAGTGAGTCCCCAGGTTGCTACCAAAGCTGATGTTGGAGACCTCAGCGTCCTCTGGCTGCTTGGGCTCCAAGGAAGAAGGGCAAGGAGGCAAAGTGACCCCAGGCTCAGCCTGTTCTTCCTCTGGGCCTGCAGGGTGCTTCCTCAACAAGGCCTCAGGTTCCCAGGGGGGCCGAAGCAGGCGCAGGCTAGATCGGGTGACCCACACAGCCTCCTCGGGCTCACGGTGCAGTGGCTGTTGGGCTTGTGGCAGAGTGCCTGGTGGGCCTGGGTGGGAGCTGGGGTCAGCACTGAGGCGGACCTTATAAGCAGCTGGTTTGGCAGCCACTTCCACCACCACACCCTCACGGTACACAGCCATACCAGGTTCTACACAGGTACAGACAGCTGTGCCCACCATCAGCGCACCTGGAGGTGGCGTGGCATCCAAAACTACATCCACACCACCACCTGATACCCCATCATAGAAAGTCAAGGCCCGGTCCCCAGGGAATTGCACACCCAGGTCCTGGCTACGGCGCACCTGGCGCACGACAGCAGGCAGGAAGAGGCCATCCCCACGTCTAGCCAGCACCCGCTGAGACCTTAGTTGCCGAAGGTCATAACCACCAGTGGTGCTGCCAGAGGGCCAGGGGACTGGACCACAAGCCTCAGCAGGCTCATCCTCCAGGTCAGCTGAGTGCTCACTGGCTGTGTCAGTAGAGGAGGACCGGGTGGATGTGGGGGGCCGTGGAGGTACACCCAGGGCACTGGCATCCTCAGGGGTCCGCTCACACTCTTCAGAGGCTCCGATCACACCACCGGTTCCAGCACCATGCTCCTCCACATACTTCTTCTTTGGGGCTCGAGACTTGAATGTGGCTGTCTTGCGACTGAGTGAAGTCTCCCAGCGGCCTGCCTCCCCATCTCCCTTGGGGTCCTCGGCTAGACCTGGCGTAGGGTCGTTGGGCTGCAGCTCTGGAGGTGGCCCCTCAACTCCAGGGTCCCGCTCAGTCTCCTCTTCCTCACCCTCTTCCGCCTCTTCTGGCCCTGTCTGATCCTGTGGCTGAGCTTCCTCATCCTCCTCCTCTGGCTTGTCACCCTCCCCGGCCCCTCGCCGTCTCAAAGCCTTGGCCCTGGTGGCTGGTGGGGACTTGCTGCCGCTGGCGGAACCTGCAAGGCCAGGGCACACCTTCTTCATTGGCTTCATCATCTGTCCACCTATGAGATAGGAGAGCAGCAGAGATCATCGGAAGCAAATGTGAATACCCACAGACTCAGGGTCCCTCGGGACTTTCTATATGCTGAGTTGACGCTCTGAGTTCTATGACCCACGAGGCTATCTCTAACTCATGGGAGCTCTGGCAAGCATTCAGACATAGACTGGCACCTGGGTCTCTTAAGCATACACAGCCTGGCTCCTTGGGGAGCATTCACACACCTGCTCTCTCTGTAGGGGACATGGAACATGCAAACACAGGCTCCAGCTGCGCCAAGGAGTGTGAGGAGCACTGAGAGTTCACACTATGGAGCACTCACACTGTCCTGAGCCCTCGGCTAAGCTTGCTATTTTCCTCTCCCAACAGCCCTAAAAGATGGGTGCTACTATCAAGCAAGGTGCAGAGACTAAGTGATTTAAAATCATCTGCCAATGAAGCAGCAGATTCAGGGGTCTGAACCCAGGCCCTGTAGGGCTCCAGAGTCTGTGCTCCTAACCACTTCTGTGTGCTGCCTGTCTGTCGATGATCCACAGAGTATGCTTGCTCTCGCTCTGCACATAGAGGGCACACAGCAAAAGCACACACCGACACACACAAGCACCAAGCCACAGAAAGGAAGGCAACACAACTGAGGTGTGAGCCTCTTTCCTCCCTCCACCCCTCTGGGCAGCCATGCATGGCCAGGTGTGGTGGGAAGGAGTACACAGCTCAAGAGTCCCTAGGGACGGCTGCCCACTCTGCTCTGCATCCCAGGCCTGCCAGGTACAGCCATCTTCCCAGATCCTGGCAGGGAGCAGGCAGGGGCATGCTTGGGGCAAGAGCTCATACCAGCATTGCCACAGGACCGTACATGAGCACACGCACGCGCACAAATACAGGCACACGTCATCACACAGTGGGACACAGAACTGCACACCCCAGGGTTTCTCTGTCCCACAACATGGGAGTCCTCCCTTCCCCCAACAGCACCCAATGTGATGCCTGCAAGCCCAGCCCCTGCTTCTGGTATGCAAGCACCCTCACCCAAACTGAGCTTGTGGGGCAGCATGTCTGAATTGCTCAGCAGCCCCAAATACGCCCTCCAACTCCAGGTGGGGGTAAGTAGGATGAGGTCAAAGAAAGCAGGACAAGCCCAACAGGCCAACCTCACCCACTTCCTGAATAGTCATTCTGCCCGCCCCCTTTCGAGCTGCCCCGAGAAAAGGAAAAAAAAAGCAAAACAAAACCCCCAAAACTTCACTCTGATGTGACTTGGAAAACTTGAGAAGCCAAAAAAAAAAAGAGTTCAACTGTCCTAGATACTCCCAGAGGCCCCTCTGACAGTCTTCATGCTGCCTGGGATCCCAGATCTCATGCTCTCCAACTTGTGGGACAATCCCCAGGTTCTCATAGACTCAGCAGTCTGCAGGGCCTGAAATTGGCACCAAAGTGCTCTGGAGTTAGGCGGACTCCACTGCCATCTCCCCACTGACCTGCTAGGGCACCATTCTGGAGCCTGAGATCTGGTACCAACCCTGCCCAAACAGAAACCTTTCTACCCCACCCAGGGCCTACAAGCACACCATCTGCCATCCCTTAACCCTGTTGCCTGGACCGGTCTCTTTACCCCAGAGCCAAACCTCTCCTTCTTAGGGCCTACTCTCTTCCTGTCCACCATAGCTAACCCAGGGTCCTGTGGGCCCTCACCCCCTCACAGAAGGGAGAGGAGTCTGTTGAAGCCCAGACCACCCCATGTCCTTTAGGGTTTCATACCCTCTCTTTCCATCCACCCTCCTGGCACCATCTTCTCTGCCCCTCTCTCCCATCTTGTCACCTTTCTCCTCAGATACTAGGCCCCCTCCTGTTACCCCGCTGGTCACCCCATTTATTTCTATCACCTATTCCTTCCAGACACTCTGCTATCGGCCATCTCTAGACCTCCAAAGCTGACACCTCTGCCCATCCCCTCTCTTCATCACCCCCTCCAGCTCGGTCCCCTTCCTCTCCCTGTCACCCTGATCTAGTCCTGTCACCCTTCCTTTCCTGTTACCAGTACTCTGCCCATTACCCTCTTCTCCCAGTCATTCCTTTCCTGCCACTCCCCCCTTCCCAACACTTCCTTTACTCTGTCTCCCCTTCCCACACCATTCCGCCCACCTCTTTTGCCCTGTACCCCCTTCCCGTCCCTGCCACCTGTCCCCTCTCGGCCTCCAGCTCCCCTCCACCCCCACGCTCTGTCAGCCCTGGCCCCGCCCTTCACCTCGGGCTCCGCGGGGTTTCGGGGCGGGGGGCAGTGGCCCCGGCTCAGTCCGGTCCGGTCCCTCCCCGCCCCCCCTCCGGCTCTCCCTCTCGATTCTCCCTTTTTTTTTACTCCAACACACAAAATGGTGAATGGACCTGCAACAGCTGGAGCAACCAGCCAATTGGCGGCCACAACCCCGCTGACCGGCGCCAACCTAGACCAATAGATATTCGCAGTCTGATAGGCTCCGCCTACCGGTCAGGAGCGACACTCGCCACCACCAATCGTGCCCTTCCGGCAGCGCCAGGAGGCGGGGCCAAATTCCAAGACCGGCCTCCCTCCGGGACCGATACCAACCTAAGCCTACGACTGCCTGATATGCCTAGAATCCTACCCCACAAGTGATGGACATCTGTCTTAACCAATTAACAGACTATTTATGTGCTGAATGACAAATACAGTACCCAATCACCATGCACCTAAGGCAGGAACCCAGCCCCTGTGAAGGACAGTAGCCAATGAAATAACGGGAGGAGGGGCTAAATAATATCTCCACCAATGAGCAAGCCCGGGAGGCGTGGCCCAAGCGTTTGTTGACCAGCTGATCGCAGTTCCTGCTGGGAATGGTAGTCTTCTCCTGTATCCGGCCCGTAGTCTACAGCATGAGGCAGACTACAACTCCCATGTGACAGAGTGCCTCGAGCACCAAAGAACCGGGCGAGGAGAAAAAGTCTGAAAAGGCAGTTCCTTCTGAGTCTCGCAGAACATGGGGAACATCTTAGACCCAGGGCCCCGACTCACCCGGATTCCCGGCTCTGGCGTCGCCAGCGGCTCCTCACAGTGGCGGCGGTAGCGGCACGAGGGGGAAGGTGCGAGAAGCAGCCAACCGACACCCTCGAGCCCCGCAGCCAATCAGCAACGGCTGGGGCGGCGCAATGACCTCACCGGTTCTACTCTCTTACCCTTCCCCCACGAGGTTGTTGGTGCTGGTAGCCAGAGTAGAGAAGTTTGGGGTAGGGGGATGGGAAAAGAACTAGTGATGTCACCTTTCCCCTGTGTGATTGGTTGTCGGGTGGCCGGACTACAACCAATCAACTGTCTCAAAAAGTCTGGCGCGGCCTCGCGGAAAGCCCTGTTGCCACCAGAAAGAGAAACAGAGAGGACCTCCGGTTGTCTCGTGCGCTGCAGTGTAGGCTACGCGCGTGGTCTGGGGCAGTGTGACCGAGTCAACTCCAAGACTTTGATTTTAGGACGGCGCACTTTTCTGATAGCACCCTCCCATCCTCAAACTCGGGTTGGGGCATAGGATGGGGAAATGTGGCACTCCCTGGGGTTTCACACTCCTTTCCGGAGGCGAACGAACAGCCTTAGGATTGTTCACACCTGAAGGAAGATTTGTAAAGCTCTTGGGGTGGGTGTCACGCTGGAAGTGAGGAGGAGAGCATGTGCCGCATACCCTCTGGGCCATAGAACGGCTGCTTCCCAGATGCCTAGTGAATTTTTTTCTATAGTTCCCTTGGAACAATGTTCACCGGCTCTGAGGAATGTTTCTCTTGTCTATGATGGACACTCAAGACTAGTTACTATTGACTAGATCTTATGTCACGTTGACACAGGCTAGAGTCTTGAGATGGAATGAACTTCAGTTGCCTCCATAAGATTGTCCTGTAGACAAATCTGTAGGTTACTGTCTTAATTAACTAGTGGCTGATGCTGGAGGGTCCAATCCATTGTGGGTGGGTGCCACCCCTGAGAAGGTAGTCCTGGGGCATATAAGGAAGCAGGCTGAGCAAACCATGGAGATCAAGCCATTATGTAGGGTCCCTCCATGGCTTCTGCCTCAGTTCCTGCCTTGACTTCCCTTCAGGTGGACTCAATAATGAGTGAAATGAAAGGTGAAATAAACCCTTTCATCACTGAGTTGCTTTTGGTCATAGTGCTTTACCATAGCAGAAACTCTTAACTAAGAATATTCTGTGGTGTATGACTGCTTCACACAGGGCATGCAGAAAGCACCAGTTGTCCTCGGTACTTACACTCAGGCAGTTTCACACTGTCTATAGGAAGGTCTCACTGTCCGCAGGGATTCAGGAAAAATTAACTGTCCTTACAAGTTCACAGAGAACTTAGTCTATTATCCATGCTATTGTAGAACTTAAAAAAACCTTACACTTTCTTCTACCTCCCCTCCCCTACCGCACCAAACTCTGCTCTTACACTGTAGTCCAGGCTGGCCACAAATTCAAAGCACTCTTCCTTCCTCAGTCTCCCCAGTGCTAGTATTGCAAACATTAAAGATCATGCCTGGGGCTGGACAGATAGCTCAGTGGTTAAGAGCACTGGCTGCTCTTCCAGAGGATCCAAATTTGATGCTCAGCATCTATGTGGTGGCTCATAAATATTAGGTAATTCCAGTTCTAGAGATCCAACACCTTCTGGCCTCTGCAGGCATAAGGCACACAAGATGTTCATAGACATGCATACAGGCAAAACACCAATGCACATTTTTAAAATGCAGATATGGACAGGCAGGGTGCCACACACCTTTATTCAAGCACTCAGGAAGCAGAGCAGGCAGATCTCTTGAGTTCAAGGCCAGCCTGGTGTACAAAGAGTTCCAGGATGGTCAGGATTACACAGAGAAACCCTGTCTTAAAAATAACCACCAACAATAAAAATGCACATTTAAAAAAAACAAAACAGCAAAACAGCCAAATGGTGATGGCAAGTGCCTTTAATCCCAGCACTCTGAAGGCAGAGGCAGGAGGATCTCTGTGAGTTTGAGGTCAGCCTGGTCCACAGAGCTAATTCCAGGACAGCCAGAGCTACACACATAGAAACCATCTCTAAAAACAAAAACACAAAACAAAACAAATTCATAACAGTAGCAAAATTATAGCTATGAGGTAGCAATGAAAACAGCTTTACAGTTAGGGTCACCACACCATGAGGAGCTGTATTAAAAGCTCCCAGCATTAGGAAGGTTGAGAAGCAGCGATTTAAGAGGTGGAGGGAGGCAAGGGTATATATATGAGTCCTAGGCCAGCCAGGACTATATAGTCCCCAAAACAAACTAAAAACACAGGCAGAAGCCACATAGGTCATTTGGATAGCCCCTAGTGAATGATTCCTGCTGTCACCAAGGGGGTTTAGGGCAGTTACCGAGAATTCTTCAAGTTTGCACATGCCAACCAGCCTTGTTAACGCCCAATACAAAGGAGAATGTGCTGTCTGTGGGGAGGCTCCTGCTGGGCAGTTCGAATTCCCACTGTCCACCCAGACTTGAGTGGGTTAGGGCTAAGATGTGTTCCCCAGTCAGCACACATCAGGTGTGAGGATTAAACAAACACATCCTGCCAAGGACACATTCTGCTGCAGTGCAAAGACTTTCTAGATGTAGTGTGATCATGATAGCCACAGAGGTGGATCCCCCACCACTCACCCACCGGTACTGCTTAGCAAAGTTACAGCGTGCAGGAATGCAGGGAGAGCTGTTAGTAGGAGATTACACAGGCCAGGCCTTATTGGAGGAAAGGTGTGTGTTTCCCTAGGGAGCTGTACCCTGCCCCTGGGAGAATTACATAAAGCGTAGTTAACTTATGTACCCAGTTGCACTGTCCTGTGGGTGAGGGGTGACTGAGGGAGATAGGACAGCGCTCCCTTAGGTTGCCTGGGGTCAAATCACAGCTGGGCCTTTTCTTCCCAGCTGCGTGATTGGGAAGGTCACTTAATTCCCCCCACCCCACCCCCCACCCGTGCCTTGATTTCCATCCCTTTTAAAATAGAAATAGGGCAGAGGGTGCAGCTCAGAGGTAGAACATTTGCAAGCTGGGCTTGAGGTCCTGTGTTCCTTCCTGGTAGAGAGAGGGGAAAAACAGATAAAGAAAAGAATAAAAGATCTTGATGGCTTTGTTAGGAAGGCGTAGAAAGTTAGAGCAGCAAACTAGTCCTGTTTGCACAGCCTGGTGAAGTAAAAAAGAAAGAAGGAGACCAAGCCCCAGCTCCATTTTCCCAGCACTTGGGAGGTGGAAATAGGATGGTCAAGGCGAGCCACACTCAAGAGTGAGTTGAAGGTCAGCCAGAGCTAAATGAGGCCCTATTTCAGGAAACAATGGGAAAACAACTGTAAAAAGCCAGGCATTCAGGAGGCAGAGCAGACGGATCTCTGTGAGTTCAAGGCCAGCCTGGTCTACAAGAGCGAGTTCCAGGACTGGCTCCAAAGCAACACAGAGAAACCCTGTCTTGGGGGAAAAAAAGAGCATTTGGGAGGCTGACACAGAAGGATCAAGACATTTGGGTTACATGGACAGACCGTATCTGAAGGGAAAAAAAGGAGAGGAGGGGAAAGCTAAATGTTTAAGAAAGATTATTAAATCTGACTTGTACATTATGATACATAAATATATATTTCAGAATATCACCTAGTACTATGCTCTATTACAGTTATAAGTTATTTTATTTAATGAGTTTGGAATGTAAACTCATGTTTAGCATGGACAAAGCCCTGGGTTTCATCCTCAACACCACAACCAAGAGATTTACAACAATAGAAAAGAGGGCTAGGGAGGTAGTCAGGTAGAGAGAGGTACTTGCTGCCAAGACTAAGTCCGTGAGTTCAATCCCCGGGACCCACATATGGAATGAGAAAACCAACTTTTGAAAGTTGTCTTCTAATCTTCACTTGTTTACTGTGAGAGGTACTTGCTGCCAAGACTAAGTCCGTGAGTTCAATCCCCGGGACCCACATATGGAATGAGAAAACCAACTTTTGAAAGTTGTCTTCTAATCTTCACTTGTTTACTGTGATACATACATGCCCTGTCCCCAGCATGGATCTCTCTGAGTTCTAGGTTAGCCAGGGCTAAAAATGAGACTTGTCTCAACACCTCCTAACCGCTGCCCTCCCAAAAACGAAATAAACCAGGCACTGAAAATATTGGCAGTGAAGGGCATTGACTGCTCTTCCAAAGGATCTGAGTTCAATTCCCAGCACTCACAAGGCAGCTCACAAACTTGTTACTCCAGTTCCAGGGGTTCTGATACCTGTTCTGATCTCTGCAGGCACAAGGCACACACATGACACATGGACATACATACATACATGTAAACATACCAGGCATACACATGGCACACAGACATACATATAGGCAAACACTCATACACAGAAAATAAAATAATTTGGGGTAACTTTTTTTGTTTGTTTGTTTGTTTGAGACTTTACAGCTCTGGCTGTCCTGGAACTCATTCTGTAGACAGGGCTGGCCTCAAACTCACAGAGATCCACCTACATCTTCCTCTGAGTGCTAGGGTTAAAGGGATGGGACCACATGCTCAAAAATTTTTAAAGAACACTTTAAGCATGTTCGTCCTCAAAAATTATAACACACACACACTCCTGGGGATTGGAGTGGGGATGATGGGGTGTGGGGTACGGGGAAGCACCAGCCAGCCTGTAGGGGCTCACACTGGAAATCGTAGCACTTAGCACAGAATTGCCAAGAGATTGAGGCCTGCCTGGCCTCTGTGACAGTTTCAAAGAAAGCAAATGAGTTTGGACAAACAAGACCAGGCCACAGAGGCTCATGCCTAAGATCCCACTCAGGACTCCAGAGGCGAGGTGGAAGCAGGAGGACCAGGAGTCAGTCAAGGCCTTCCTCAGCTACTGAGTGAGTTCAGTGCTGTGTGGGACTACATGAGACTCTGTCAGAAATTCTAAGTGTGAAAGAAAACACCAAAATATACATTTCTCTTTGAGTTTTGGTTTGGTTTTCTTTTTGAGGACTTTTTTTTAAAGCAAGATGTTGTTCTATATTTTTTAAATTTATTTGTACTTTATGTTCATTGGGGTTTTGCCTGCATGTACACCTGTGTGAAGGTGTTGGATCCCCTGGAACTGGAGTTACAGACAGTTGTGAGCTGCCATATGGGTGCTGGGAATTGAACCTTGGTCCTCTAGAAGAGCAGTCAGTACCCTTAACCGCTGAGCCATCTCTCCATCCCTTGAGGAACTTTTTTTTTGGGGGGGGTTCATTTTGTTTTGTTTTTCGAGACAGGGTTCCTCAGTGTAGCCCTGGCTGTCCTGGAACTTACTCTGTAGACCAGGCTGGCCTCGAACTNTACAGACAGTTGTGAGCTGCCATATGGGTGCTGGGAATTGAACCTTGGTCCTCTAGAAGAGCAGTCAGTACCCTTAACCGCTGAGCCATCTCTCCATCCCTTGAGGAACTTTTTTTTTGGGGGGGGTTCATTTTGTTTTGTTTTTCGAGACAGGGTTCCTCAGTGTAGCCCTGGCTGTCCTGGAACTTACTCTGTAGACCAGGCTGGCCTCGAACTCACAGAGATCCACCTCTGCCTCTGCCTCCCAAGGGGTTAAAGGTGTGAGCCACCAGGAAACCAGGATCAGCTTGCCTTTTTTTAAAAAAAAAAAAAAACTTTTAAATTTTTATAAGATGTATTTATTTTATGTGTATGCATGTAGGTGTATCACATGTGTACATAGCCCATAGAGGTCAGAAGAGGGCATTAGATGCCCTGGAAATGGATGGTTGTGAGCCACACCATATAGGTGTTGGGAACTGAACCAGAGCCCTCTGCAAGGAAAGTGTTCTTAACCACTGAGTCATCTTAGTCACCTTTTCTGTTATTGTTGTTCTCTGACAGAGTTTTTACCTTGTATCTGACTGGCCTGAACTCAGTAGATAGCCTAGCTTCACCTAAAACCTGAAATCCTCCACTTTCAGCCTTCTGAGTGCTAGAATTATAGGAGGTGTGAGCCACCACTCTTTAATTCAAAATAGTTTTGGAGTGCTAAAGAGGTGTCCTAGCAGCTGGGCATGGTGGTGCACACCTTTCATCCCAGCACTTGGGAGGCAGAGGCAGGGAGATCTCTGAGTCCGAAGCCAGCCTGGTCTACACAGCAAGTTCCAAGATAGCCAGGGCTACACAGAAAAAACCTTGTCTTGAAAAATAAATAAACAAGCAAAAAAAAAAAAGATAGAAAAGAAAAGCGGTGACCTAGATCTTAAAAGCACTTGCAGAGACCCAGGTTTGGTTCCCATCACTTACAAGAAAAGAACAGTCTGTATTTCCAGTTCAGGGACTGCACCACTTTCTTTTGGTCTCCACTGGCATTAGGTTCACACACAATGTACTTGCAAAAACACAGGCAAGGGGGCTGGAGAGATGGCTCAGCAGTTAAGAGCACCGGCTGTTCTTCCAGAAGACCCAGGTTCAAATCCCAGCACCCACATGGCAGTTCACAACTGTCTGTAACTCCAATTCCAGGGGATCTGATACCTTCACATCAATGCACATAAAATACAGTTAAAATAAATTAAAAAATATTCTTACACATACAATGCAAATAAATCTTTCTTTAAAGGAGTCTGGAGATAAGGCCCAGCGGCTGACAGCACTTGCTGCTCTTCCAGAAGACCTAAGTTCAGTTCCCAGCAACCATGTCAGGTGGCTCATCACTGCCTGCAATCTGGCTACTGAGCATCTGACACTTCCAGTCTCCAAGAGCACCTGTCTTCATATATACACACACACCCACAAAAGGTGCACAAGAGCAAATGCTTTCATATGCACACGCACCCACACAGGTGCACAAGAGCACCTGCCTTCATATGCA
>LOJH01014348.1:2174-24185 GCA_001685095.1 Ellobius talpinus | reverse complement strand
AGCTTGCACTCCCGCCAGCAATGCAGGCTTTCTTATTTTAAAGGCATGGGTTGCGGAAAGAGCTGCAAACTAAGAGGGGACAAGAAGGGAGGGATATTGTCAGACCCATTCTAGGGGTGAGGGGAACCCACAGCCAGGGAGCTCCAGGCTGCCAGGAAGCTTTGTTCCTAGGGATAGTAGGAAACAGCCTTCAGCTGTTTCTGTCAGGGGTCTGGTGGTCATTGGTATGTGTGATATCAGGAGGAGCAGACAAGCGGAAGCCTGCAGGTACACGCGGGAGAGACAGCGAATGGGGACAGTGCCTCTGGGATAGCCTACGGCACGGCACGCAGGGTCCAGATAGGGAAGTGGGGGTGGAGCTTTGAATGTCAGAGCCATGCCATGAGAAGGCGAGGAGGGTCCTTGGGCATTCATTATGGTCTGAGAGGCCAGGGGGTGAAGAATATCTCAGGACAGCCACTTCAAAGAGTAAGTGTCCCCCTTCACCATCTAGCATAGCTCCCCAGTGTTCAAGTCAAGCTGCTTCTGAATATTCTTGATAAGCATATTCTTAACAGTCCCATAATTAACCAACAAAGCCATAGATCCAGCTAACCTCACAAGACAGCTGAGAAAATGAAGGCACCCGCACACAGCTAGGATGGCAGGAACCAGGAACCAGAACTAGGAACCAAGTTTGGGCCCAGGCCTAGAAAAGAATGGGCTGGTGTCTTCTGGAAGCCTCCACAACCCTTCCTCCTGCTGCTGATGTTGGGAAAGCCCTAATCCCACCTACTGCCATCTTGTTCTCAGGCTCCCAGGCCCTGGTCCAGGGAGAAACCTTCAAGGCCTCTGGGGAAGAATCCGCACTGCCTTCTTCACTCCTGAGGGCCCAGCAAGGCTGGGCTTCTATTTCTCAACAAGCTCTAAGTAAGGTCTTTATCAGTCCGGAGAGCCTGTGGTCACTTCTGTGAACCACCTCTCCCTGTGGCTTCTGGGTAGGCATCAGTAATTCCCACCATTCACCCCAGAACTAGTCTTTGTAGCGCTGAAGTCAGACAAGGGTGGGCTCAGGCGCCACCATAGGACCTCAGACTATTTCACCCCTCTGAGTCTTGCTTCTCCTCTGATAAAATGGGAACTGTAATACCTGCCCCTTTGGCACTATGGGGATGAAAATGGCTGCCTAGGATACAAGGTTGAATACGGTCCATAACAAGTTCTCGGTGGGTGACTAGCACCATCACAGGCACGGATGTCACCGTCCTTCTTCGGGGAAGCCTTTTTAGTACACTGGAGGCAGACTCCTCATCTGGAGAAAGCTGGGATGTCCTAAGACCAGGTAGCTCCTAATGTGGATGGCTTCCTTTAAGATCCAATAGCATAAGATATTTGCTTGAGAACTCCCCTAGGGTTTTAATTTTTCTCCCTCCTTTCCCTTCCTCCCTTCCTCCTTCCCTCCTTCCCTTCTTCTGTTCTTTGGTGCATATATGTGATATATATATGTAGATATATAGTGTGTGTGGTGTGGTGTATTTACTTGATAGTGTAGGTGTGTGTACATGTATGTGGCTGCATGTTGAGGTTAGTCATCAATGTTGTGTGTCTTCTTAATTGCTGTGCACCTCTTATTTTTCAAGATAGGGTCTCTCACTAAATCTGAAGCTCACCAATTTGGCTAGGCTAGCTGGCCACTGAACTTCAGGGATCCATCCTTCTCTGTCCTAGCTCCCCGTGCTGTTATTATAGGCATGTGACCCAATGCCTAGCTCTTTATGTGGGTTCTGGGGACCTGAATTCATGTCCTCATGCTTGCTCGCATGACAGACATTTTACCAGCTCAGCCCTCTTCCCAACCTGTATTCATATTCTCTCTCTCTATATATATATACATATATATACATATATATAATTGATAAATGGATATCGATATCAATATATAGATAGAGATATAGATTTCTGTGCCCAGAAACCCATAATGAGTATATTCCTTCATATACATGTGAGACAAACCAACACGTCATTCTGTGTGGTATCTAATAGTGTTTTCTGTTCAGAACACTGCCAACTACTTATTAGCCTCATTTCATAACCTACTAATGAATCTCACCCTGTAGCAGACCCTGTTGCTTTAGCTTAATTGCATCAAGCCGTAGAGTAAGGTGTGAATTAGATCCACCCCACACACAATCTGGAGAGGGGCTCAAGAATCCTTACTGATCTAAGATCCCGCCAACAGCTCCTGGACTGAAGATCCTCAGCCCACGTGGAAACATGCTGGTCACTTGTCATGGAGCAGTTGTACCGGGAAGGTGCTTGTCAGTGGGGCTAATGTGCCAACTCTCCTTCAAAGGATAGATAGTCCTGTAGTTGTTGAATGAACTGATGAATCCCTCTCCTCCACCTGGCCAGTCCCCTGTAAGGGACATCTATAAAGCTGGGGAAGCTGAATAAGAGGCCAGGTGTGACATGGATTGGTTCAGGGAGCTGGCACGTTTGGAGCAAATCAGGGGCTGAGAGGATAAGAAGAGAAAGGCATGCCATCGCTGCAGCCTGGCTGCCGTGATTGGCGATTTGTCTCTGAAATCCAAAGCTCTAGGTTACAGAATTCTGCTAAGCTTTATGCTGAGGACACTTTAATGGACGCTAAGGCTCCTAAGTAACTTGCCCAGGCCTCACTTCACCAAAGTTAGGTCCTGTATTTGAACTTGAACTTTTAAAAGTAAATAATCTATATGTTCAGCCAGTCTGCTGTAGTAGATCAGGGGTTTTCTGTGGACACTAGGCTTGAGATGCTCTCTGTGAAAGGCCACTGATGCTGTAAAGGACTTGACCTCACCTATAGTGTCTCCTGTTTCCTTCCTGCCACCCCTGGCCTTGCCCTCTGCTTTCCCTCCCAGTTGTCCCTTATGAGATCACCCTTTACACCAGTGATGTCTTTGCTGCCGGAACCGATGCGAACATCTTTATAGTCATCTATGGCTGTGACGCCGTGTGTACCCGGCAGAAGTTCCTGTGCACCAACAAGAGGGAGCAGAAGCTGTTCTTTGAGAGGAAGTCTGCCTCCCGCTTCATCGTGGAGGTACCTGGTTCTGTGCACTGCCCCAGAGGGGCTGGGTCAAGAGTAGCCCTTCATCTAGATGGGCCACAGCTAATGGGGGATGAAGAGCTTGTCCAGCCTCTCTGAGCCTCCAAATGTCCAGTCAGACAAGTGGATGATAAGGCTAGCTGAGCCTTCTAGGACAAATGTCAGGATTAAAAGTGATGACCAGGACCCTGGAAAATAGGAAGCATACCAACAGGACATCTTCCTGTTTCTACTGTGTCTGTGGCATGGCTTCCAGGCAAGCAACTGGGGTGCTGGGTGGCGCAAACCTCTCACAGGGGATCACGTGAGGCTGTCTGATGCTTGGCTTTCGAGCCACAGTCAGCTGGACACAGAACTGCTGTAGGCTTCATAGGTCCAGCCAGGTCTGGCCAAGGGGTTCTGTCATCTGATGCTTACCAGGGATGTGGGTTTCAGCACCTAGGAATTCCCATATGCCTTTATGCAGAGTAGCTCATGATGCCTGCCCTGTCTTCTTTTGTGAGTTAGCTTAGGCAGGAGACACAACAGAAGAGCCCAGAGTGCCTGCAAGGAGCTTGTAATACTGGGGAGCCAAGCACAATACTCACAACAGAAAATCTAGCGATTATTGCCACCATGGGTCCTGAGGGTCAGAGGCACTAACATACGGGATTCAGCTATGTTCACTCACTGGACCCTTGTAAACATCCTGTACTATCCTGACTCTGGTAAAGAAGGAGGGAATCGAGGCACAGAAAAGGTAATGGCTTTCCCCAAACTACACAGCTAGGATGCAGAGAACCAACCTAGGGACCAGGCTCTGATGAGCATGTTCTTTTCCTCTGTGGTAGGCTTCCAAGTGGATTGAGGTTGCTGTTGGTGTTCAGAGAAGGCAGAGCCCTGGAGGAGGTGGATTAGAGGCGGGTGTGGAAGTGGGCATTCTCAGGACAAGGAGGAGAGGCATTCCTGGGAGATGAACAGCATACCCATGGGTGGAAACAGGCAAACATAGAGCTTGAAGTCACAGGGGAGCATGAAGGGACTTAGGAAGAGAGTAGCAATGAAACCAGCCTGGGAGAGGAGCCAGGAACCTTGGAAGCCTCGGCAATCTGACTAACGGGGACCAGTGGTGACATGTCCATATAGTCTGGTGGGAAACAAAGTGTTGAGTTTGTTCTTATTCTCAGCCAGCTGCTGCCCCAGAGCTAAATCTTCCTCCCCAATCTCTCTGGGAGGAGTCAGCTTTGCTGGGAGGTCTGTTGCAGAAAATTCAGGGCTGGTTCACTCATCTATACAAGGTAAAGTCCCGCCATGAAAGATGATGTGGAGGGGGGCATCAGAGTGTGACGTCATCAGTGCCCAGGTCACACCTCAGCAGGACTTCTGCGGACTTTCATCAGTGAGGTCCCATAAGTAGGTAGCTATAATTTGCCAGCTTGTTTGCTGTTGGTTTTTCTTTCTCAACTGCTTGGGTTTTAGGGAAATGTAGGAGCTTGGAAACAAACAGAAAGGCTTTGTTCCTCGCCTGTCTTTCATGCCTGTGTCTTCCGCCTCTCCACTTTCTTATGGCGGATCCTCAGTCCACATCTCCCCTTCCAGCTCTGACTCTGGAGCAGCCCTTAGCAAATGGTCGCTTCTCTCTGTGGTCCACCCTGAGGGGCTGGCCAGGAAAAGAGCACTGACAGGACACCTGAGCTCCGCGGAAACATCAGCGCTGTTCTAAGCACTCAATATGGACCAAGTCCTTGAGTATTCATGACAGACCCAAGAGGGTGACAATGCAGCAATCCCATCTCACACGTAAGCACCCAGAGCAAGAAAGGTTGTGACTTACTAAAATGACATTACACAGTGAATTTAGGGTCACAGCAGCTCCTGAGCCTTCTTGGATCATGCCTTCACCCCTCTCTAGTGTAACACCCGATTCTGTGTTACCCCCTCGGTACAGTTCGCGCACCACTGTACTGTATGCGAGTCGGGCAAGTGCCTGGAGATTGAAAGAACACACAAAGAGACCTAGGGCATTCGAAAGGAGATCAGCCAAATGCCGTTTATTCAACCTTGGGGAAATCCTTATATACCTCGCTGCTGCACAAGGATTCCCACCCAGGCAGGTGGAAAATTACCACACCAAAGATGGAGTAAACAATGCCCTTCAGCTAATCACCAGGCCGGGCACACTGCCTGGCCAGAGACTGTCCTCAAGATAAACCCCAGGAGCTGGGGCAGACCCGGGCCCTACACCCAAGGAAGAATGTCAAAGCCCTTTCTGATAGCTATGTCTTCTGAGCCCATCTAGGAGGCCACCACCCCTGGGCAGCAGTCCTCTGAAGGCCTCTTTACTGTCTGTAGTGCCACAGCCAAGACAGTCCCCTGATGAAAGCAACTCAGTGCTTGCTGTAGAACTCAGGTTTCAGAAGTGCCATTGAAGCCACTAATCTCAAAGCCTATGGGACAGGGAAGGAAAAAGAAGCCCTGGGTAGAAGAAGAGACAGGGAACTCTTCATTTCCTCGTCACTTCAGGCAGTGAGTTTGTCAGTTGAGATGCTGGGAACCACACCCTTCCCTTGGACATCTGCACTTCTCTGGCAGATAATGATAAGATCTATTAAAAATCTCTGCGGCCACATCACTTGGAAGCCCCAATCTTTGTTTAGTGACTCTGAGTCCTCTGGGTTTGCAAGGCCTCAAAGGACCATTTGCGGCCATGGATTCTGTTCTCTGATTCAGAGCAGGTGGCAGGTAGTGGGACATCTTGGAAGGGCAGCAAGATCACAGCAGCTGTGGCATCCTTGTCAATCTATGGAGCAGCATGTTGCTTGGCCAGGCACTTAGACCTAGAGATCAGGTGACCAAAAAAAAGAGCATGCTGTAGTCTTTGACCTAGTTATGACATCAATGGGCTGCCCCAGCCATGACCCTGACTTTGGCTCACTAAGTCACCATTTTCTGTAAGTTTGAATGAGCAGAATTTGTAGAAGTAGAGAAAAGGAATCACTGAAAGGGAGGGGCTCTTAGGAGTCAGTAGATTTGAACATGGTCTATCAAGATAGGAGCATGGGCTGTACTAGATCTCTTCTGAGACCCAACTCAGTTCTCAGAGAATGTGCTACTATAACATCACGTCATGGAGAATGGGGAAGGTAACGGCTTCTGTGAGGAGTCAGACACGCCTGAAAGATCAGAGTGCCCAAATCAGGGTCCATTAAGTCAAGACTGAAGGAAGGAAGGATGTCATGTGCAGAGGAGGGTCTTGGCCTGGCTGGTCAGTAGAGACATATGAAGAGCAAATCACCCCCTTAAGTTCAGAGTGATCTGAAGATGGATGCCCCCAAGGAGGCGCAATGTGATTGAAGCCCTTCTATTAATACATAGTGTCTTTTTTTTTCTTTATGAAGTTAGAAGATGTGGGTGAAATCATTGAAAAAATCCGGATTGGCCATGATAACACAGGCATAAACCCTGGGTGGCACTGTTCCCATGTGGACATCCGCAGGCTCCTCCCCGATAAAGACGTAAGTTTGAGATGTGTCTGTCCTACTTCATTTACCTTTTCCCAGAATGAGCTCACGGCAGATTGGCCTAATGGTTACTTCAGCCTCCAGGACATGTTAACTAGCTCAGATCCAAGGCAGATTCTTCCAGTGGTCAAAGAAAAGAGTTTAGGCAATCTAGTCTGGTCTGTGTCTCTGCCTGAGTTCCAAAGCCACGGGACCAGTGAGTGACCAGCATGTCCTTACTTCTTTTTAGGGTCAACTCCAGAGGAAAATCGAACCTGAACAACTTGTAAAACACTAAATAAATAAATAAATAAATAGATAGATAAATAAATAAATAAAAATGCAAACTTCCCCAGCTAAAAGACAGTGCAGTACTGGTAACAAGATGATTTAAAAGCACAGAGCCCTCGCCACCCACGAACCCCAAGTGTCAGGGACAGGGCTCAGATATTTATTTTTAAGTGATCTAAGAAGTATAACCTTCAAAAGCTAACTCATCCTGCTGTAGCTGTGCAAGTCTGCAAGGCTAGGTCTCCTGAAACCAGGGCAGGAAGGGTCCCTGAGTTTCCTTACAGGGAGGCAACGTCTTCTTTGTCTTCGGTTCTGATAAGCCTGAGCATGCTGGCAAATCCCTGGAGCTGGTGGTTCCCACCTTACAGACTACAGGCTCATCTTCCTCCTTCCTCCTCACCCCAGGGTACAGAGACATTGACTTTCCCATGTGATCGATGGCTTGCCACCTCTGAGGATGACAAGAAGACCATCCGAGAACTGGTCCCTTACGACATCTTCACTGAGAAGTACATGAAAGATGGGTCCTTACGACAAGTCTACAAGGAAGTGGAGGAGCCTCTGGACAGTAAGTGGCCTTTGTCTCATAGCTCCAGGACCACATCCCTCCTCGCAGAGCACCAGCCCCTCACACACGAGGGCTATGTTATCCCTGGGCAACTGAGGCTTATAGAGGCTATGTAACTTGCCAAGTTCACACAGCTGGTAGATGGCAGGCCAGTCCCCAGAGTCTTGCCTGATTCACTGCAAGCTTTGTGCTCAAATCCCTTCCTACTTCTACAACATGCTACGTGCCAACAGATCACCCCTGCTCCTGGCTTTCTGTATGCTCAGTTTATGTGGCCGACAGTTGGTGTGGTGTGATCCCATCTACTCTTACAGGACAGTCTAGGGCTGGAGTGTAGCTCAGTGGGAGAGTATTTGTCTAACGTAGGAACCTCTGTTTTGAAACCCTGTGCTGTAAAAGAAGATTTTTTTTAAAGACAGAAAAACAAGGTAGAAATATCCTGGCAAGGCATGTTTCTGGGGGTTAGGTCAGCTTCTGGATCTGTCTAAGGTCATGGGGTTTTGTTTCCTGCGTGAACTCATCACTATCATCCACGGCTGTTATTTCTAGGCAGTATTTGAATCATCCTGACCCCCCACTTCTTGTGCTTCTTCCTGCCTTTGGTCTCAGTGACATCACCATATTCTGGTTATCTTCCTGTCTTCTGAAATAGTCTGCCTAGTTCTAGGTCCTTCCTTGTGCCCACTGGCATTCACTCCTCGGCCTTCTGTCCTCACCACGCTGCTGCACAGGCATGTGCATGCACACACGTGTGTCCTTCCTTTACCACATGGTAGCACTGCCCGTGACACTCCCTATGCTGCTCAGCTCTGAGGAAACCTTAACTATTCGATAATCAGCATCATTTGTAAACGCCTCTAGCACTGATGATACACACACGATGCCCACCGTCCTCTCGAACTGGGCGGTCTACACAGACTAGAGAAGCTCTAAGAACTTGGAAAAAACAATCCAAATTTATGGTATTATAGCTTTGGAAAAGCTGGAGTAAAACCCAGGATTCCAGTGAAACCTAAGATTCTCATAGGAAGCCGGTGGAGGCAGGGCACAGATCTTCCTGCTGCTGAGAGTCAAAAGACAAGAGGCAAACATATTTCCGTTTTATGTAAAACAGCGACACCCCTGCTTTCCTTTACTCTGAGCCATCTTGCCCAAGGGTGGATCTCTCTCCATCCATGTCCCTTTCTCTGAATAACCTTTGCTGTTGAGTCTGGGAGATGTGTCTCTTTTCTGCTTGGATCCCCAGATGAACACCCTGGGCTGCCGTTCCCAGCAACAGTCTTGAGATGTTCTCTATAAACCATACTCCACAGAACCCACTCTGAGGTTTCTAAGGAAACACCTTTTCTCTGACAAGCTGTGTGGCCTGGGTGGGATGAGAGGGAGGAGGATCCAGAAATAGCTGGATCCCGCATACCCATATTGCTCAGCATCAGAGGCTGAATTGGTTTTCTTAATTCCCAAAGGACCAGAGAAAGCAGCAGGAGGTAGATTGGGGTTGTTAGAAGACTATCCAGTCACAGCCCCAAGGACATGGCATCCCAGTCCAGGACAAGGGCTCCTAGAAAAGGCATCCTAACAGGTCCACCCACCCGTGATGATTTCAGATGTGGAGCAGGCTTGAATGTAGTCAGAATGAAGGAGGGTGGTGGGGAGAGGACAGTCTTCAACTGTTGCATCTAAGCTGTGACAAGATTCCTAATGTTGTCTCAAGTTGGTGTTGGCCTGACAGACTTGGGTAATGCTGTCTCTTTTAAGCAACACAGAGACAATTTCGTCATCAGCTGTGGAGGCCCATGGCATGCTTGCTGGTTCTGCACCAAGCTGAGCAGAGTGGAGCCTGAGCAAGTGGTCCCGGACTTTTGTCTGTATCAGGGGACATGGCTCTGTCCATCAAGTCTCATGAAGCAACAAGGGGCTTTGGAGAATGAGTGACTATGAAGAGGCGGGGGGAGGGGAGGGAAGGTTTGAAGAAGGAGATGGGTACCGGAGGGCTCAAGTTCCACTCAGATGCATGAGTTTGTCATGCCAGGGTCTAGTCTCAGTGGAAGTAGACCCTGGTGATAGGAGTTGGAAATTTGAAGCACAGGGACCTGGGTTGAAGATAAAGACCCAGGAGGTCAAGGAATACAAACATAAGCTGTGCAAAATGTGAGAAGAGGGTTGAAGGTGGAGCTAAAGAATTTAGTGACTACGGGCTGCGTGGAAGATGAGGAACCCAAGAAAGCCAGAAGGCAGCATTGATGCTGTGGAATCCAGAGGAGAAGGGCACACAGGGAACCATGGGTGGATGTGGACATGTCTGTAACTGTGGGTGCAAGCTGCCCATAACACACTGATTTGCCTCATTGAGTTAGAGGTGGCTGTGGGCCCACTTGCAGGGGTTGGAAAGAAAGCCCATCTCAGTCACTGTAGGAAAGACAACCATTCTCTAAGGTTGTGTAAGTCCCCGAGGTTCACAGGAATGGCCTGCAGACCAGGGTAGGTCTCGCACCACCCTGGTTCTCCTGCCATGCACTGCCATTGCACTCTGGGTGTGTGTCAACACTCGGTGTCATTTCTCTGGGTGACCAAAAACAGGGCTTCAGGAACCCCCCCATCCTCCCAGTTACCAACCACTGCTCTAAAAGCTTCCTCCCCATCCTGTTTTCTTAGGGACAGTCCAGCCAAGTTCTGTGATCCTTGGCCTGAAGTTCCAAATTCCCCAGGGCAGAGGGCTACAGAGAGGAGAACGAGGCTTTCCAAGCATCTGTAGGAGCATATGCAGGGCTTGCTTGCCCACAGGTCTAGAGGCTAAGGATGCAGCCATCTCATTGTAATAGACACCTACTAGCTACCCTTGCTGAGCCATGGCAGCAGAGCAAAACCAAGACACCATACCCATTTCCATTCTTCCCAAGATCTTTGTATACTCGTCACCGTGATCCTGAGCCCTTCCCCAGGCACCATGGGGACAAAGAACAAGGCACCAGTCACTGTGGCTTTGGAGGAAAGCCTAGGGTACTAGGGCAAGGTGAAGAGTACCAACGAACTGAAGAATAAGTCAAAATAAGTAAGGAAGCATGCATACACACGCGCACACAATCCAGTGTGTCAACACTAATTAGTTAGATGGGAAGAAGTATCACAGCAAAAAGACTCAGTGGTCATAGTGACGGCATACTTAAGACAGTCTCCTTGGATGCTGTGGGTGGAGGGACTTGGGGCCACTCCAAAAACTCCCATCTTTTGGTTCTCTGAGAGCCTCCTGAGTGCAAAGACCCCATACACTGTGCTGCTGACACTGCCTAGCCAAGCAGTGAAAGGAAGATGCTGCTGCTTTGGACCAGACCTTTGTCTACTGGCAAACTCTGCTGGCTAGAGCTAACCTGCTGTCACCCTTCTCATCCCTCTGTCTGTCTGCCTGCCCAACTTGATGGGCAGTTGTGCTGTACTCGGTACAGATCTTCACAGGGAACGTTCCTGGGGCAGGGACCGATGCCAGGGTCTACATCACCATCTACGGAGATCTTGGGGACACCGGAGAACGGTACCTTGGCAAATCAGAAAACCGCACCAACAAGTTCGAGAGAGGAACGGTAGGAGAGACACACTGGATTCATGCCACCTGTCTCCTCTCTAGGTCTAGTCATCTGAATGCCGGGTCTTCTGGTCCTGAGGATGTTCTGGCACTCTGTGGGGTACTATGAATCCTCCTTTGGGCTTTTGACATTGCTTTTCCTCTGTAAGAACAGAGTGTTTCCCTTTCGCAGCCAATGCACTTCTCTGGGTCCTACATGGGGTGGGGTGTAATGGAAGGCAGGCCTGACCTCTAGATTGTCCTCTGTGTGGGGATAGCCTCTTCAGAAAGCCAGCTCACTGTGGGCGGTTCATGCACGTGGAGGTGGGGGCTGCAGGGTGGCAGGGGCTGGCCTGAGACCTGATGAGGGGCCTGGAAACCTGGCTCTGCCTTCTGCTCCCTGTCTGTTTTATCTCTGCTGAACTTAGTTTCCCTGTTTCAACGATGAGGAATCAAATATAAATTGGCTAAAGTTGTACAGAGCTAAAGCCCTCGGGAATAATGCAAAGAATACTGGGGAGCAGAAGGGCCTCCTCCCTGTCACCCAGGTAGACTCACCTTGACCTGGCCTGTCTAGTGAGGGCCAAGCATACTAAGGTTCTGGGACTATAAAAAGGCAGGAGAGTCACGTGGCCAGTCAGTATCTGTGGCTCTTCTAGCTCTGATGCACTGTGATGGCCCAGAAGGACAAAATCCATCCAATTGTCCCTTCTATGCCCCTCAGCTTCCCTCTCCTGTCCCTTCTACATGCCCTGCTACACCCTTCACTGGGCCCCCAGTTCCTCTCCATCATCTCCATGTGCCTGAGTCTACCCCAAACCCCACAGGCCAGGGGATCTCTGAGGAGAACAGACATGGAACCAGTCTGGCTGCAGTCTTGCCCATGGCCATGCACGGCAGGCAGCCCCTGTATGGCAAAGAGCCTGACTCTCAGCCAGCCAGACCCCTTTGTACTGAAACACCTGCTACTGGTGAGGAGGGAATTAGCCCTGGGACAAGTAGCAGGTATCCTGTAAATGGATCTGTAATGCCTGGTGACCCCATGTGCCAGGCTCATAGAAGAAGCCCCAGCCTGGCTGCTGGGTCCTCAGAGGGCATGTCCCAGCACTCTTGTTAGTCACCTGGATAAAACCATTAGCCTTTAACTTCAATTTCTGGCTTCTGGTTTGTGAATAATAACATGATCCTCAATTAGACATCTATACTGAGAAAGAGGAAATGTATGTCATCTTCTACTGGGGAAGGTAAACACACACACACACACACACACACGCACACACGTGTGCGCGCACACACACAGCAAAACACAAGAGACGTAACAGCACTTAGGAGAGGGCCTATCTTGTTCTTTCTATTTTAGAAAAATAGAAAGCCAACGAGGTCAAAATGAATTCCTGTGGTGTCCCTGGCTCTATAACCAGAGACACATTTCACATTTGATCCAGTACCCAGACAATGGGCTCAGATCACCTGGACTTGAACACTAATTCCAACACTAATTGGTTATATAATCTTGGACAAGTTACTTAGCATCTCTTTGTCTCATAAAACAGTTTGGAGTGACTGTGAAAGCCAGCTGAATTAAACCATGAAATACCCAACAGTGCCCAGTTGGCTCACCATGTTGGGCCTTGTTAAGGCTTAGGGGAGCTCCCCTGCCCCCACTTGCCATGGATGCCTGCTGTTAATGTCTGGCAAATGCATGGGTGTAATAGCAGTGTGTCTCGTGTGGCTGATGGATAGACTTTTGCTCATGCCAGAGCCTAGGAAAGAATAGGTGCTCGACAAATACATAAAGAGAATAAATGGATGAAAATATAAATGAAAAGTGATGTAATCTATTCTCTAAGTTCAGATTCCGCTCCCCACCCCACCCCCACCCCACTATAAACAGTCTGCCCCATCACACTCTCTGGCTTTTCTGGCTTTGCTGTCTGGAGTTTTGCTCTTTTGTTTTGCTGGGGTCTTTTGAGACAGGGTCTCACTCTATCGCCCAGTTTGACTCAGAACTCACTGTTTGACCCAAGCTGACCTAGACATCATGACAGTCCTCTTGCCTCCACTTCCCCAGGGCTGGAATTCCAGATATGGGCCACAATGCCCAGTTCTGGTCTTGTCACCCCACAGGAAGAGCTGAAGCTGCATCTGGCCCGGTTCCTAGCTGTGCAATCCTCAGTTCATTGCTGAGCATTTGAAAGTTTCTATTTCTTTAGCTACTCACTCTGGGAGCCAGGAGTCATTCTTGATGCCGTCTCCTTCTCAGCACCCTCCCCCTGTCCACATTCAACCATTGCCTGATCTGAGAGTCTCCCCATAAGCATCCCCAGATCAGCTAAGGCAGCTCCATAGCCAGCAGCCCTTTCTCATCTGTCTCTGCCTTGAATCGAACCTGGTCTCCCCAGCAGTTGCCACCAGCTTGCCAGTCAGCCATCCAATGGTAGAGCACTCACCACCTGCAAGGGGAGCACTCACCACCTGCTAGGGGAGCACTCACCTCCTGCTAGGGGAGCACTCACTACCTGCTAGCAGAGCTCTTATCACCTGTTAGTAGAGCAATCACTACCCATGATCCCCCAGGGACACACAGACCACGGGTATCACCAAATCTGCCATGATTATCTGCAACTTTCAGGACCTGCCTTGCACAGTCTGCCTGGCAAGTCCCCAGCAGGCCACTTGAGCCCATTTTGAAGGGCAGCCACACTTTCTCCTCTGTGCCTTTCCATGTGTTTTCTCTGTATTCGGGCCCATGTGTCACAGAAGCCCCACTTGGTGCTGCTGTGAGATGTGGCTTCTCCTTTGCCTATGAGGCATAATATTGACTAAATACTTCTCATCTTGCCCTTGACATTTCAGTGGGAT
The DNA here is from genome assembly GCA_001685095.1 of Ellobius talpinus. NCBI lineage: Eukaryota > Metazoa > Chordata > Mammalia > Rodentia > Cricetidae > Ellobius > Ellobius talpinus. Next base: position 10,359 of record LOJH01014348.1, on the reverse strand, counting down.
GCAGTGGAACTCTTTCTACACCAGGGTATTCAAACGGAGATGGAGCTGGCTCTTCTTTGTAACCACACACATCCACTCCATGGAGAATGTTGTCCCACAGTTGCTCTTGTTACCAAAGGGGTGAGGCCCCAGATGGCTTCTGATTTCCCACTGTAAGCGTTGTCCTGCTACAAACACTCTTGTGCACATGTCAAGATCTTCCTTCCACACAGAGGCAGCTGAGTGGAGGATGTGCTCAGTTTGACTCCGGTGAACTCAATGGTTTCAGTTTCTGGCCTGCAGACATGGGCCAACATCCCTCATCTGCGTTGGCCAGAGACTTCAAACCTTTACATAGTTGTGAGACACTTTCTTCCAAACACCGACAGGCTCATCCCAAGAAAGATCTGGGCAAAAGCAATTTTCTCCAAAGAGGGGCATACGGGAGCAGACTATATAACAGGGCCAGTGAGGAAGTGAGCCTTAAACTTGGACCTTAATTTGGTTCTAGAGGGGATCCCCATCTGGGAATGTCTGCTCAACCTGGTAATTTTGGAGGATGGGGTTGTAGGGGTTAAAGTGAGGTGTCCTCACCAAGTCCCCGTGCTTGGACTTTCCAGGCCGACACCTTCATCATCGAGGCTGCTGATTTGGGTGTCATCTACAAGATCAAGCTCCGCCATGACAACACCAAATGGTGTGCTGACTGGTACGTGGAGAAGGTGGAGATCTGGAATGACACCAACGAGGACGAGTTTCTATTCCTGTGTGGACGCTGGCTCTCCCTGAAGAAGGAGGATGGGCGGCTGGAGAGGCTCTTTTACGAGAAGGTACCCCCAAGGGGTTCTGGGACCCCCATGCAAACACAGCCTCTCATTGTTTTTCTGCCCAGGGAAGATCTTTGGAGCAGAAGTGCCAGTGCCGCAATGAGACCAGGCTGTGCTTTTCCTTGCAGGAGTACACTGGCGACCGCAGCAGCAACTGCAGCAGCCCTGCTGATTTCTGGGAGATTGCCCTGAGTTCCAAGATGGCAGATGTGGACATTGCCACGGTGACAGGACCCATGGCTGACTATGTTCAGGATGGCCCTGGTAAGCAGAGCAGGGAGCTCTTTGGAAGATGAGCAGGCACAGGGAAACAGCTTCAAACTGCTCTCAGACAGGGTGTGGCTAAGGCCCCAATGTCACTGATGGAGTAGGTCTTGAGCTTTATGCTTCAGCGTGTTTGCATGCACAACAGCCCTGTGAGGTGAGCAGGCAGAGAGAAGCCCCTCCAAATGGAGCAATGGGTAGAGTTTTAGTGATGGTTTCCTTCATGCACCAGAAGGGTATTGTCCTAAACTCTGCCCTCACCCAGACTCTCAGAGCATGATTTCTGGCCAGGTGACCTGGGACAAACCAACAGAAAGTAGGACCAGCAGGGGAAATCTGCCATCCAAACTGTGATGTAGTATGTACTGGTGTTCAGGAAAGAGGCTCCAAGCTGTTCATTCGGCTCATGGCCTCTGTGTTTGCTTCCTCAATGAAGCAGTATCCTAACTCTTTGAGAAACTCCTTTCACCAATCGTATTTTTGAAATAAGGTTGTGTTGTGTTTATTTCTCGAACATTTAAAAACCCTGCCTTCTTAGATTCAAGTGTGTGACCAGCACTATGTCTCCCTCCAGGAAAGCATGGCCTCCAGGAAAGTAGGTCTGTGAGGCCAGCAGAGATTGACACTCTTATCTACACCCCACCTTCTCGCTGTGTGAACAATGACAGCCTCCACAAGGCAGCTGTCCTGTGACCCCCTCTGGGGACACCAGGGGAGCTAACAAAGCCTATACTGGTACAGAGCACCCTGCTAGTGACTCCAGCCAGGAGAGGCTAGTCCGGACAGCTTTCAGAGAGATATACATCCCAAGCCTACTGCAGCAGGGCTGTGTCCCCTGTCAGCTGGGATGACAGGCCAGGAGAAGGGTTCTTGGCTTGTTGATTCCTGACCACAAATGACAGGAACCTGGAGACAGTGACTTAAACAACTTTAGCACTTTCCTAGTGCGTAAAAGTTCAAAGTCAAGCCCTCTAAAGCTAATTCAACAGCTCTGGGATGCCCAGAGAGCTAAGTTCCTACAGCCCTCACTCTGAAACCTCCTAAAAGGCTCCTACCCTAAAGGCCACCCCAGGTAACCTTCCACGATGAGAGCCAAAGTGCCAACCATCACATCCACATCCTAAGCAGAATGGATAGAAGGGTATTCCTTCCAGGAGAGCCAGACCTTTAAAACAGTTACCCCAGAATCCCATGTAGCAATCACTGACTTACCTATTAGAACCATCCTGAGTGGAAGGAAAATGGATTTTGATTGCCTGGAATCTACATGACCTAAATGAGTTTGTCTGCTGACCACACTATCCTAGTTTGGTTTGGGAATGGATGTCTCTAGGACTTCCCTCAACTGTGTTACAGGTATAGCACACTTTTGTTAGTATTCCCCAATCTCCACTCTCTGTGAGACATTCCTCCTCAACAGTGGTTAGTGTTTCGGGCATGTAACCCTCAGACCTGATGGGACGTTGCCTTTATACTTCCTTGCCTGATAGGAAGAGATTTAAGTTAGATAACTGGCCAATAAGGCTTTCAGAAGCTTGACATTCCAAGGACACTCTCTTGGGTCTTCCCATCAGGCATCACTGACTGTCTGATGCCTGCAGAGCAGACACACACCACCGAGAACTTGCAGTCTATCTGGAAGACTTTGTTGCCGTTGGTCTCTGAGCAAGCAAGGAAGGAGATGGCCCTCCCAAGGTCATTTCAAGTTCCCAAGCCCACAGGCTAGCACATCTGCCCGCGGGGCCTGTGGTGAGGTTAGCACCACCATCTCTTGCAGTGATTCCCTACTATGTGTCAGTGACCACTGGGAAGCATAAGGATGCAGCCACTGATAGCCGAGCGTTCATCTTGCTCATTGGGGAAGATGATGAACGCAGCAACCGCATCTGGCTGGATTATCCCCAGGGGAAACGAGGCTTCAGCTGTGGCTCCGTGGAAGAGTTCTATGTCGGTGGTTTGGATGTAGGCATCATCAAGAAAATAGAGGTGCTGACCCTGGGTCCCCATGATGGTGACTTCCCTTGGGGAGTGAAACAAACTGGTCAGCATGTGGGGGTGGGGAGCTGAGAGCGGACAGAACAGAACGACGACCTGGAGTCCCTCTGAGTTAGAGCCAGATCTCCAGCTTCCACCATCAGTTGGGGGGCTGGTGACCTCAAGTTCCCCACTTTCTGCCACTTCAGTAAAGATATCCTGTGTTCTCATTTTCTCATTGCTATCACCAGCTTGTTGGTAACTGAAAACACTCAGGTACACGCACTGTCCTGGATCCGGAGTCTAGCTGGGACTTCTCGAGGCCTCCTGAGATGAAAGCAAAGTGTAACCAGGCCTATGATATTTTCTTGAGCTTCCTTCCTTTCTCCAAGCAAACTAGCTATTGGCCAGATCCATTCTCTTGCTGTTGTAGGAGTGAGGCCTTCCATTCCTGTCAGCCCCTACCTTGAGGCGCTGACCCAAACCAGTCAGTGTTCTTGAGCTAGGCCAATAGGAGACAAGCTCCCTTGCTCTAAACATCTCCAAATTCTTCCATCCATAACATCCACATTCTCTCTTAAAGACCCCACCTTATGAGGTCAGGCCCACCCAGGGTCATGTTTTGATTAGCCCATAGACCTGTTCAGTTTCCTTTCCTCCAAGGAAGGATCTCTGGCCATGAGTGTTCAGCATATCAGGAGGAAACACTGAGGGTGAGCGCACAAGGCGGGCAGAGGACACTGAGCAGGGAAGACTTCTTTCTCAGCTCTGCCCAGATCCTCACAGGGATGGTGTACCTCACAGCTGGGCCATGACGGAGCCTCCCCTGAGAGCTGCTGGCTGGTAGAGGAGCTGTGCTTGGCGGTGCCCACCCAGGGTACCAAATACATATTACGCTGCAACTGTTGGCTTGCCAAGGACCGAGGCGATGGTGTCACCTCCCGTGTCTTTGACCTCCTGGATGCCATGGTGGTGAACATTGGGGTGAAGGTATGTGTGTGTATGCATATGTGTGTGTGCGTGCATGCGTGTGTGTGTGTGTGTGTGTGTCCTGCAAGTGGGAGACATAGGAGAGATGAAAATGAGGGATATAGGGGAGTCGTCACTGGGGTACTGACAGAAGCTGTAGCCTGGAAAGACGGTTGGACTCACTTATCTCAAGCCAGGAGATTGTTCTCCTTTGCACTGCTGCTATATGACATCAGGGAAGTGTCCTGGTTTCTCTGGGCCTTGCTCTTCTCCTCTGCCACATGAAAATAACATTTTCTTTCACTGCCGGCCCCATGCTCAGTCCTGACCAAAACCAATGAGATCACTAACAGTCCCTGAGGAACTTTGGATGGTACCAGCTCTGCCAAGATGTGCCTTGTCATTGGTGGCTGCACCCACAGCATAGCAGCAATGGCAAAGGACACCAGAGACTGGGGCCTCCAGATCTCACAGTATAGCAATGCTGGTCACATGAGACCCCTCGTAGCTGGAACAGCCAAGAAGACAGGTGTTTTACTTTCTGTCTAATGGGTCACATGGGTTGGGAAAAGTTGCATAACCTGGCAGGTGGTCAGGGTCTGGCAGGAGGGAGGCAGGAGGCAGATAGCCCAAAGACACACATCTAGTTGGTGATCCAGAGGCCTCCTGCTCACTTGACCCTGTGTTTCTCTTTCTCCCACATGAGCTGTGGAGTCACCAGTTGCCCAGCTCTATTCAGTCAGGTCACCTGTCAAGGTCAGGGTCAAGAGGCCTGCCTGTCCTGTGATGGGAACAGCAAGAGGGGCTGTACTCTGCACCCCAACATCCTCCACAGGAAATCCCCAGCAGGGGAGCAGGGGAGGGGCACCTTCTACAGCACAGACATCTCCCTCTGTGGCCAGATGGATGGTGTGGGTGAGCCTGCTGCTCATCCTGGGCTTCTGCCCTGACCCACTTCCCAGCCTCTGTGTGCCTATGAGGCACTCTCTGTCTCACACCTGCCCCGCACAGTCACAGCTCCTCCCAGTTCAGTCTGGGACATTGCAGATCTGCATCCCGCTATTCACAGAGCAAAGAAGGTGGGCTAGCCACTTACCCAAACGGCAGGGCCCTTTGGACCGGCCTCTCTCCAGGATACCAGCCAAAGTGACAGGAGCCCTGCTTCCATCTCTCCTTTGGAAATACTCCAATAACACAAAGAGCCGCGTGTCTGTGCATGGAGGGAATGGGGAACACAGGGAACACAGAGGCTATCAGGGCGTGGCCTCAGATGCTGGTCCCTTCCAAGCCATCAACACCCTCACTTTGACCTTCCTATGTTTCTTGGCTGTATGGATAAGAGCAAGAAAGGACGAGGTTTCTGCCTGCTACCAGTAATTCCGCTATTCCTGCATGTCCATGCCCCACAATAGGATCCTGTGCACAACACAGCACAGTTCACAGTCCAGTTTCCCGATCAGCATGGGGCATAGGCTCGAGTAAGACAGAACGTGGCAGGCTTACCATCTCTCCATCTCTCCCAGACTCTCAGAACTGCTTGTTGGTCTGTGGGTGCCTATTACGAAGGAATGAGTAAACCTAGAACAACAGGATCCAGCACACAGGTGATACCTCCACCCAAGGCTACCTCTCAAAAATAGTCACCAAAGTGCCTCAATTCAGACACCCGGAAAGGGCAAGTTCAGCCCTCCCTCCAGGACCTGCTGATAAAGGGAATCTGGCCTCTTAGGAGCAAAATCCCATCTCTCAAAGCTCCCCCATGGTATTCCTTGCTCACAGACATCAGGGGCAAGCTGACTGTGGCAGGAAGTTGGGGACACTGAGAATCACTGCAGTACCCTCACATGTATGGCCTTACCATATACATAGTGCCATGTCATACCCATGACACCACACCACTCGGATGGTGCCATACTATAAACATGTTTGGCTGTAACACACACATGTACCACAGCACATACTTGTATAGCCATTCCACACAAATGGTGGGCCCAGCACCAGCACCAAAGGTATTAGAGCCACCTATGTATCTCATTACATGTCATTACATCATAAGGCATGTCCCCATATTTCTCCATAGAGGGAGCAAGGACAGGACCGGGACATTTGTATCAGGTAAAAAGCTAATGGAGGCCAAACATGGATCTGGGTGGAGCTCTGAATGCTTTCAATACACGGACACACATGGATGAGCTCACAGAGGACTGGCGAGAGCCATTGCCTGCAATGTCTCTGTCAGAGCCCCCCTCCCCAGCCCTGTGAGTGTGGTGGAGACCAGGAGTGGCCAGCCTGGCTCTGCTCTCTCAGGCATGTACAGCCAACTGTGCTAGATTCAGCTCAGTGCCTCAGGACTTGGAGAGCGTATGTCCTCTCTCTAGGGACACTGAGATGGGTTGGGTGGTTTCGTGGGTGGGACCGAGGGTCAGGAACTCATTCCTCTCACGGTAGGTGCTTTATGAAATGACAGTCTGGACCGGTGACATGGTCGGCGGAGGCACTGACTCCAATATCTTTATGACCCTCTATGGCATCAATGGGAGCACAGAAGAGGTGAAGCTGGACAAAAAGAAGGCCAGGTACCCAGAGGGGGCCTGACCCCTCACCCTGTTTACATCCAGCCTCCTCTTAACTCGGTCCTCGGCCAGACTGGCTCTGTCCCACCCACTGCACACCACGAGGCCTCCTGGCTGCCTTACCTCGGTTCTCAGTTGCTCTTTTCCAACACTGTTCTCTTTCTAAAGCCAGATTAAATATCCCTCCTCTAGGAAGTCTTCCTTAACTGCCAAAGTCATAGCAATTTTTCCCCTAAAGAAAAAAGTATTTGATTTTATGTGTATGAGTGCTTAACCTGCACGTTATGTTTTGTGTACCACTTGGGGGCCCAGTTCCCATGGAGGCCAGAAGAGGGTGTTGGCTACTCTGGGACTGGAGTTACAGATAGTTGTGAAATGCTATGTGGATGCTGAGGATAAAACCCTGGTCTTCTGGAACAGCAGTCAGCATCATTAACTTCTAAACCGTCTCTCCAGCCCAGTTCTTTCCTTCTTTTGTTCCCCTGTCTGGGTCTATCAAAACTGTTCTCCTTAAGGCCTGTGTGATTGACATTACTGCATCTTGTTCATTTCCTGGTTTTGTTCCATGCACTGTGTGGGTGTGAGATGCCCTCAGTGGGAGAAACAGCATGTAGGGTGCATGGAATTCTACTTTTGGGACTTTTCTACATCCAAAATAATTGCAGAATAAAAGTGATCTGTTATTAAAACATTAACAAATGGTTCGTGAGGGTGATGATGGTAGCGATGAAGGTGACGATGGGGCCTGGGCTGCTGAAGCGGTGAGGACCAGGCAGATATTCCTCCCCACAGATAGAGCAGCCCATCCCAGGGGTCTGGTAAGGACGCTCTCCTGCCCTCTGTCAGCACTTTTACCCTCTTGTTGTGCAATTCCCATGGTGACAGCCTTGGGAATAAAATGGCTGATATTGAGTGCCCACTCCATGCCAGGACCTGTGGAAAGAGCTCTGCCACCTGTTTAATTCAGGGTACACCCTTTACTCTGCACTGTTAGCAGTTCCCATTTATAATGAAGTCCTGAAATACAGAGAGGTGAAGTAAACAGTCTGAGGTCACTGGGATTTGAACTCAGAAAGCTTGGGAATAAATGAAGCACCAATGAGAACAGAGGCCATTTATCTAAAGCTTGCCGGAACAGAAGTCAGGTGATGTCACTAGATATGGTCAGGTGGGAAGATGGATGGTGAAGCATCACTGAGGCATGGTGAGGCACGCTGAGAAGAGTTGGGCATCCTGTATGAGTGAATTAAAGACAGAGGTTTGTGTTTCTCTCTTTGGCCCTGAGCTGGGAAACTGGAACCAAATAAGGAAGCTGGTGGTTGCTGAACAAGTGGCCATTATGAGCCAGGTGCCAAAGAGGCTGTGGGTTGAGGCTTGATTTCTAGGCATGGTCTGTAGGGCTGTGTGGCATGTTCAGTCTCTGCTAATCTCTTCTCTCTACTCCAACACTGATCCCCACCCAGCTCCAATCTCTGGGATTTTCTCTAGTTGATTCTCTTGTTCTTACATTCCGCCTGGTTTGCAGATGCCCAAAGTCTAACTGCTGATTGGAGGGAGGGAAGGTGGGAAGAAGTAAGGGAGGGTAGAAAGGAGGGAGGG
>LOJH01014347.1:0-24185 GCA_001685095.1 Ellobius talpinus | reverse complement strand
AAGTGCTACCAGGAGAGAAGAGAGGGACACACACACACACACACACACACACACTCAGAGAGAGAGAGAGAGAGAGAGAACTCAAGGCAGTACAAAGGCCTTTAGTGAGCAGAATCTAAGAAGTAGACTGGGAAGCAGAATTATTGGCAGCATCAGAAATAGTTACTTCTCAGAGGACAAGGCAAATTCCAGTTAGTCACTTCAACTACCCACTTGTCTTATCCTCATTTTGTCTCATTAACCATCCTTCATCCATTTTGCAAATCCCCCAGACTTCAACAAAATCCAAAATGTCAACACTTTCTGGTATGGCCCAAGGACTACACAGACAGGAGCCATCACAGAAGCACCAGGGCTTCAGTATGGCCAGGCAATCCTCTTTGAGCCCCTGTTGGGTCCTCTCGTCCATTTCATTGGTGGCTCTGTGATCGCTTGGACCTTCTCTATCGTATGTGGGCTTCTAGCCTTGCCACACACCCATCTCTGAGTTCCACAAGAGAAGTATTCAGACATTGTGTGACTTCCCATAGCTTATCATCCGAGTTGCCTTGGTGTCCTCCCAGACGCCTTTGCTTGATGTGAACCCCACATCTACGAGCATTTCCTACCACCCCAGGAATCTCAAGTCTCAATGCCTCCCTCCAGCATCTAACACCTTTCCCTCTACACTGCCTCTTCCCAGGAACACTGAAGCCCGCCTTCTCCCCCCACTCCAGCACTCCAGCCCTCAGTTCTCTCCTCTCATTTCCTTTCAGCAAACTTCTGGAAGGGACCAGTCATACTAGCTCTCTCCACATCTTCACTCCCATTCTTCAGTTCCATGTAGTCTGAGGGCCCGCTCTACACCCTCATGGGAAGCACGAGGCCAAAGGTCTAACTCCCACTGTGGTTCCTGTACTCTTCCCTTCCCCTGGCCTCTCCTAAGCCCTACCGCAGTCAGCCACTGCCTCTATGCTGAGGCATCCTCTATCTTGGCTTCTGGGAGGCTATTGTTCTCCTCCTGATTTCTCCTCCAGTGCTAGAGATGGAAGCCAGGGCCTCATGCCTGCTAATCAAGTGTTTTACCACTGAGTTACCCCTTGGCTTTCCCAAAAATATTCCTCATCTCTGAGTACTACCCATCTACCTCAGTGATCTCCTTTGCTTCTGTCCAGTCCTAAGATGTTGAGGGCTCTTAGGGATTGTTCCTAAGCCATTTTTTATTTCCCTACAGAGTCTCCCTGTAAAATATTCTAAGGTTTCAATGACCATTTAAAAACTGATAACTCTCAAATATTTATTTCTGACCAAAATGTGCCCAAGCATAAATCCATGTAGTCAATTTTCACTTGTGTGCTCCACAAAAAAACCTGAAGTTGGCATCCCCATATCTGAGCTGGCCATCATTTCTATGGAGGCTATTGGTTCTTGTTGCTTATAATAACTAACATTGATTGAATCCTTTGCACACTCCAGACATACTTGAAAGCATTCTGCATGTACTATTGTACTTAGTCATTACAAAGCATATAAGCGAGGAAACTTGAAAACAAAAGGGTTAAGTAGTCTGTCCCAAGGTCAATCAACTAGTGGCAAATCTAGACTTAGAAACCCAAGTAGAGGGCTTGGGCAATAGCTCAGTGAGTAACTTCAGGGGTGGAGCTTAGCTGGACAAAGTAGACCACTGGAGGCAGATCCTTTGGGGGATATGTCTTGCTCTGTCCCTTTTCTATCTCTCTTATCTCTGCTTCCTGTTTGACATGAGTAGCCTTTGCCACATACTCCTGCCATGATCTTACACCTCTCCATGGGCACAAGTCAACGGGGCCAATGACAACGGCACAGTAACTCTTCCCTCTCTTTAAACCCTTCATCAGGTCTTTTGTTGTTGTAAGAAAGTCTGACTTACCCACTGAGTTTGGGGAGTTCCATGGGTGTATACACTATACCAGAGTTCTCTCTGTCCCTTCTCCTTTCTCCAAGCCATTCTCAGTGTCTAAGAAAATATCCCAGAGCCAGCTGTAGGACATAGGCCCCATGTTCCCAGAGTCTGTCCACTCAGATCTTCCTTCCTAACCCTAGAGTCAAGAGACAGTGTCCCCCTGTGACTCTGTTTCCTGCGCTGGCTTACACTGTGACTTCAACTATCTCTTGATTATCAGAATGAGACTCAAGCTATGGTTTAGTTACCAACTCTTTTAATAGCCTCGAGAAATTGATAGGAATGCAACGGAAATCACACGATGACTCAACCAATCTGTCTCCTCCCCTCAGCAGCATGAAGCAATCCCACCACTGCCAAGTGATGGTGCCTTGCAGATGCAATAGAGGCAGCTCCCTGGTTACCTGAGACAGTGTACGCTGGAGAAGCAGTACCCAAAGGGAGACCTCACATGAGGTCTAAAGACAACTCTATGGCAAGAGAAATGGCTCAGTGGTTAAGAGTAATGGCTGCCCGTCCAGAGGACCTGGGTTCTTACACCTGTGTATAACTTCAGTTCCAGGGCATCTGACACCCTCACAGACAGACAAACAGGCAAAACATACACACCCATGCGCATCAAACAAAATACATACTATTTTTTTTAAAAAAAAGACAACTCTGTTCTCAGACACTCTGCTGTACTTTTGGTACAGGAAACAGACAGAAACAGGCAGAAAGTGGTGAAGTTCTGAGGAGAAAGAGGTCTGGCTTGGAAGTGAGCAGAGATGGAAACAGTGTCTTTTTGTTTGTTTATTCATTTGTTTGGTTGTTTCAAGATGGTTTCTCTGTGTAGTCCTGGCTGTCCCAGAACCTGCTCTGTAGTTCAGGCTGGCTTTGAACTCACAGAGATCCACCTGCCTCTGCCTCAAGTGTTGGGATTAAAGGTGTGCACCACCATCGCCCAGCTTAGAAGAGCATCTTTTGGGGGGGGGGCTTGGTTTTTCGAGACAGGGTTTCTCTGTAGCTATGGAGCCTGTCCTGGAATTAGCTCTAGTAGACCAGGCTGGCCTCGAACTCACAGAGATCTGCCTGCTTCTGCATCCCGAGTGCTGGGATTAAAGGCGTGCGCCACCACCGCCCAGCTAGAACAGCATCTTAACAGTATTATCTAAAAGGGTTCAAGAAGATTGGGACGCCCTGGAGCTCAGTGGGTCACACGGGGAGAACTGCTGGGCTCAGGCTGGGCAATAGCTCAGAGGTCCAGCACTGGTCTATAATGTACACGGCTCATCAGCTCAGAGGAGCAGGGGAGAACTTGGCACACAGCTTAGTTGGTAGCGCTACTGCCTGGCATGCATGAGGCACTGGGTTCAGTCCTCAGTATCCCAAATAGCGACAGAAAATCCCTTAGCCTGGGATATGGTTGCTCACATCGGTGTTCCTGATGCTTGGGAATTTCGAGGCTGAAGCAAAAAGTTTGATGCCGACCTGGGCTACACAGCAAATTTTTATCTCAGAAAACCTGAAGAAGAAATCCTCCTCCAAACAAACACAAATTCAAAGCAAACAAAACACATAAAACCAAAAACAACCCAGTAGACTTTGCTCCCTCCTGTTCTATAGAATTCTGGGGTTAATCCCTTTGTGGGGTTATCCTCTGACCCACTGTCCAAGTTGCTGGATGGAACGCAGGTCTGGAGAGCCAAAGAGCTGATGGTCACATGCTGGAAAGAATCCTGAAGGTCACGGGACACAGTGAGGCTCACTGACAGACGGTGGCCCTCTGATCCATCTCAAGGCATAAGGAGAACAGCCTGTCTGTCCCTACACCTAGGAAGCAGCTTCACTTGTAATTGTCAAGAGTTTACCAACTAGATTCAAAGCCTAGCACAGCCACTTGGTAGTTGTACAGGAGCTGTAGCTACTCTAAGTGACACTTGGCTTTCTGCTGTCCATAAAGGTAGAAAGACAGGAAGCTCTCAAGCTTTTCCTTTCCCCAGGCAGAAGGGAAAGACATCCAAATCCTGCTTTCCATCCAAGAGAAGCCTCTGGGCTTTTCCTGCCCGATGAGGCTGCTTCTCAGCCTGAGCTAGAACAAGGCTCGTCTCTCCCAGCTTCAGAACCCCATTTTCTTCTACTGCCTCATGAATACATAGCCTGATGTTCTACCCAACTGGTCATTTCTGGGAAAAAGTCTGGCAAGCTGAAGCTGAATGCAGCCCTTTAGTACCTGCTTACACCCCTAAGCGAAGTCCAGCCTGGGGCCCTGGAAATAGTGAGGCTATAAAGTGAGCTTCAGGCAGAAGCAGCTGCCAGGATCTGACCAGTCCGTGGCCAAGACGCCTTCACTTTATTTCCAGTTCCCACAACCCTGATCCCCTCTAATGATCTACCCAGGCAACAGTTCTATGTTTAGTTAGAAGCTGTTCTGAAAAGTGGCTGACCACTACCTGGAACGGGGCACATTTGGTTTCAGGGCTGTGCTACCACTATGGTTTTTACATTTTCCTAGCTTGGAAAGCCTTTGATGGGGAAAAAGGTCCTTCAGACTTCAGGTCACATATCACTGCTGACCCTACTCCCAAGAGTCCTCCAAGGAGGGCATCAACCTAAGAGGAAGCCCCATTGTGGGGGCAGCCATGGTTGTTGCTTCTTTACTAAAAATCATCAGAAAATGTTCATTCCCACCAGAAACAAAAATATCGATGGGGATGTGTTAGAGAGACCTTGAAGGACTTCCTAAGGGTGTGGATACTACTGCGTGAGGTCCAGAAGAGGCTGGCCAGCAGTGTGAGTGGCATCTAAGACACATGGATGTGTTTGGGCTCCTGTGGCTGTCTATGTGTGTCCTTCATCAACGAGTTCACTTTTAAAAGTCTCCTTTTAAATGGTCTTGTAAGTCATCGTGCAACAGCTGGTGAGGCTCCCCACAAAAGAACGCCAAGCCGAGGCTCCCTTTGGGTGTCACTGGGCTTAATCATAATAATTCCTCCGATTCTGCCATTTCCATGCCAGTTAAGAGTGGATGCCATCCATCCATATACATTCAAGCAAAAACCCTGGCCAAAAACCATCCATGACTCTCTTATTCTCCTTGCTTCTTGCAGCCAATCTGAAAGAAAATCTTGTCTTTTTGGAATATATCCCAAATCCATCACCTCTTCCTCCCAGACAGACAGACAGACAGACAGATACACACACACACACACACACACACACCCCAGTACTGCTCAAATTACCAACGCCTCTCCCAGAATCAAGCTTCTTCAATGGCTTCCCTGCTCCCACCCTGGCTGCAACATGGCTCACTCCCACACAGCGGTTACAGATCTTTTAAACACAGAATCCAGAGCACATAACCCTTCTTCCTGTTTCAGCAAGGATGGAAACACATGTTCAAAATGGATTCTCCACTAGTCTGGATCCCTGAGTGACTGGGAGGCACAGCTCTCTAGATGGTTCCCAGGAGCAAGGCCTGGATATTTGCTGTTGGCAACGTAGCTTACTCTCTCCTGGCTGACAGTGAATTCATTTCCGGAGCAGGCCTTACAGCTTCGGCTGTTGGCTAAGGAAGCCTGGGACTCCAAAGAATTAGCCACCATTCTGAAAAGGGAACGGCTGAAACACAGTAGTCAGGGAGAGCACTTAGCGAGCCATGGCAGCGTGCTTCACACAGAGGTGGCATGATTGAGGGAAGCCTAGCAAGTGGATTGTTGAGCAATTGGGCAATCACTGCCTAAACCAGGAAAAAGGACAGCACTTTGGTCCTAGAGGGGCATTGTAGCACAGTGCCCGGTGGCTGGGTCGAGTTTAGAACTAGGATTCTGCACGGTGGTGGTGGCAGGGAAGAGACGGGGGAAGGAAGAGGAAACAAGCTGAGGCAGCAGAGTCCAAGGATCACTTTTGGAAGTGACACGGGTTGTTGTCACAGGTCCTGCAGCTTCTAGGTGTGCTGAAGCAGGCTATTTCCTGCCTGATCCAGATTTGGTGAGCTAAGCTGGCCCAGCCTGGGACTGCTGGGGGAAGCAGAGACGTGAGGAATGGGGAGGGCAGGTCCAGCCAGCTAGCAGCTGACAGCTATTGAGAGCTTATCACAGGGTACACCCTGTGTCCAGGACATTACATACATGCCTTCCCTGTAATCCTTACACAAACCCCATAAAGTTCGTGCAATTTTATCTCCACTTAGAGACAGTGAGTAGCTTGTATAACATCATCCCGCCAGTAAATGTCAGATTCCTGATTTGGAAGCAGGATGTTTCCTCCCCCAACTTCTTCCTTCAAACACTTTATTTTCTCTTCCTCTTCCTCCTTGAATTTATAGATTTGTCTTTCTGTTAGCTTTTCATTCCATCCCATTTCCCACCACCCATTCATTTTCTAGCCCTCATACTCCCCATTAGATAAAAAAAACCTGAGACCACCTTGACTTGTTTATTTTTTTTTAATCACCCAGCTTCTGGCTCCATGTCTTAGCATCTCAGCTACCCACACACTGGTGGCAATGCCTATAGACAAGCAATGAAGTAGGAAGTCTTCCAGACAGAATGACCACTACGAAGAAAAGAAGCAGGTAGTTTTGGTTCACATTCAACAATCCAGGTCCAGGAATTAAAGGTTTGGGGGCTCAGAACCATCCTGGACGGAAGGATGGCTGAAATGTATAGTAAGAAGCTCTGAGGCTTGAGAGGACTTGTATGTAGGGAAACGTGCTTCTAACGAGTTTCTCTTATTATCTGTAACTATTTGAAATAGACTCTTCTAGAAGAGTCAGCTCTGGTGTCCTGGAGGAACAGAAGGAACACTGGGGGGGGAGGGTGATTTTAAAATTCTGACTAAATTCGCCACTCAACCTTATGGTACTCAGTTTCCCCATCTGCAAAACGAGAAAAAGAGTTGTATACCTTCTTTGCAGGGATGATTTGGAGCAAGGGTAGAATAGACTAGAAATGTCTGGAAGATGCCCTAAAGTCAAAATCACTGGTCCCCTAAAAGCTGCCTAGCAGATTGTGGGTTTTTTTTTTCTTTTTTTAATTTTGGTAAAAACTACTTCTCCCAACACCATCCCATCCCTCTCACTAACCAAAGATTATCTCTAAAATCTTGTTTTCTCTTGCATCCCTGACGGTTAGTCTGTCCACTTTGTCCTGAGAGCCATAACCACCATCGCCATCACCACCACCCGCCTCATCCAAACTCCCACCATCTCTATATGGTCATGGCCTGTATCTCCAGTTCATTCTCTTTGGAGCATAAGAAGCCAGTATTTGGAAAGCAAAGCTAGATCATGTCACTTCTTTGTCTTGGCGGCTTCCTGTTGCTTTTAGGACAAACCCTTGGATGCTCCTCCAGGACCCACGTGATCAGTTGGATCAGTGGTGACCTGTATCTAGTGCGGTTTGTCCTCCTGCTACCGAGTACTGCCCCACAGTCCCCTGTTTGTTCTCAAAGTCCTCTCAGTCGCAGCTACTTTTCTGGTTACTGATTTCCTTAAGGAAGTTTTCTTGTCCCAGTGCTACCCCCAAGGCCGGCCTATTAAGTCAATTTATTATTCATGTCCCCTCTATTTTGGTGATTATTCGATTAATGTTTGCCTTTCCCACTCAATTCCTAGCTCCCCGAAGGCAAAATTAAGAGCTATTTTTTTCCCACCGCGATGGCTCCTAAACCTAACACAGTACTTAGCTCATGGTAGGTGTTCAGGCAATAAAAGTTTGTTGATGTCTTTGACAAACAGCTAAGAACTGGGCAAAAATAAGGCAATATTGGAGAAACAGAGAAACAACTCCAGGAATTATGAAGAAATTCATGGGCCCTAGATCAGTCATAACAATCTAACCAATGAAAACCAAGATCAGAAGATTAATACGTCCCAATTTCAGAAGCTGCTATAAGGCAATCAAAACTAAGCAAAATAATTATGATATTGTGATATTGACCTAAGTATCTATACATGGATCAATGAAATAGAATTGGGCCCAGTAGTAAAACCCACTCATCTATAATCAGCTGATGTTGGCAAGGGCCTCAATATCATTCTGTGAAGGAAAGAAGAGAGTGAACAGCAAAAGGTGTGGGATCATTTGTCAAATCAAGTCACGTGGCCTGATTTAAGGGTAAGATGATAAGGAAGTGCAGGCCTGCCATGTATCTGGAAGGAGAGTCAGAATTATTTAGTGACTAACACCATGGCAACCATCCATGCATCCCTTCCCTAGTCTTGAATATTATTTCACGCACCTGCTCTTCTTTCAAGTCAATTCCCTACAGCAGGACTGCAGTGTATGCTGGGTCTGCTTCCCACCAGGATGAGGCATCTAGTCTAAGTGATGTGACATTCTCAAGGAAGAGTTAGGAACACACATGTGAAAAACGCCGATTTCCACAAACCTTTAGCTAAAATGATGGAAGCAGTTAACAAAGCCGAGAAGGCTTAGCAGCAGCATTGTCCCTTGACAACAGGAATCACAGGTATCGGTATATCACATGGCAGTTGCTGCAGGTATCCCAAATGCTCACTCATTCAATATTCTGTTATTTTTAGACTGCTAGATCATCATTTGAAATGAATTAACAAAAAAGCACATAAATTCTCACAATTCAAGAGAGATATTTTGGTAACTGTTTTCACTTAGTAGTTTTCCTTGGTGGACCTAAAAGGTATTTAATCTCATGCGTAAGAAACATCTGTTTGAGGCAGGGTCTCATTATGTAGCCCCAGCTGGTCTAAATTTTGCTATGTTAGTCCAGACTTACCTCAAACTCACAGAGATCCATCTGTTTCTGCTTCCCGGGTGCCAGGATGAGAGGTAGGTACCACCATCTGAGGCTGAGAAACAATCCTGAGAAAGACTGCAAATGCCAGAGACACAGAGGATATCATCATGTTAAGGTCCCTGCTCTGTCTTTCTCTCCACTCAGGCTGTGTTGCCATGGCAGCCCTATCAAGCTTCCTGCTCAGGACTGAGTCTGTGGTAGTATAGGACATTAATGACACAGGAGACTCAGTGGCTTTGTTTTTGTTTGCTTGTGTTGTTTTGTGACAAGGTCTTGCTGTGTAGCCCAGGCTGACATGGAACTTGCTCTGTAGCCCAGGCTGTCTTCAAATTCAAAATCTTCCTGTGTCGGCCTCTCCAGTGCAGAAATTAAGAGATGTGTGTCACACCACATCTGGCTCTGAACCCTTGGAAAAGGGTTGTAAAGAACATCTCTGGGCAGGAGGAGAACAGACTGGGGTACCACTGAAGGAGCTCTCCAGGAAATGGCCCAGGCTCTCTGATGCAGGGTAGGAATATTAGCATGGCAAAGCCTACCACAGTTGTAGCTGGCTTGCTGGGGCTCATCCTTTTCTCTCCGGCCTCAATTTCCCCATCTATGCTATGACAAATTTGGGCTGGGTGGTCTCAGACTGTGCAGCTATGACAGTCTGGGTGTATACTTCTGGACTAGCTCCTTCCATGGAGCCCCAAAATGAAGTCCATAGCACTAGATACTTCCCCGACCTTGCCTTGAGTTTTCAGGGCCTCCCAAGAATTCTAGAACAATACGGTAAAAGGTGATTTCCCAACTCCACAGATGCCTTACAGAGCCTTATGCTTCTTGCATATAACTCATGCTGCTTTTCCTGTGGGCAAATCTCTCCTTGTATCTGTCAAGGACCCAGTCTGAGGCTGGGCACCACGACAAAGCTACTTAGAGCTCCCATGACATGATATGTCTTTTATTGAATCCTTCTGAGGTCGTTTGAATAGGTACGCCCCCCCCCACATAGACTCATGTGTTTGAATGCTTGGCCCATAGGGAGTGGCGCTATTAGGAGGTGTGGCCTTGGAGTGGGTGGCGTCTTGGAGGAAGTGTGTCACTATGGGGGCAGGCTTTGAGGTCTCATATATGCTCAAGCTACACTTGGTGTGGGACACAGTCTCTTATGTCACATAAAATAAAAATCAAGGGACAAATGCAAATAACTTAAGAAATATTATATGTACACTTAGATGACAAAATTTAATGCTTACCAAGCTTATACTCTTCATAATGGGGCTATGAAATAAGTACTGAGATTATGATGATCCTCTGCTTACAGTGACACTAATGCAAAAGGATCTCAGGCTACTTATCCAGGGTCATAGCAAAGCAAACAGCAAGGTGAGGGATCAAACCCAGGGAGGGTAACTCAAAGGCCCAGGCACTTAACCACAATGTGAACCATGTCCTATCTTCTACCAGGGTTAGACTGATTAGAAGTGTGAGGGAAAATAAGGAGCTGGGAGATTTCTTAGTTGGTGAAGCACTTGTCAGGCAAGCATGGGGACCTGAGTTTCCCAGTCTCCATATAAAAAGCTGAACGCAGTAGTGTGAGCCTGCAATCCCAGCCCTAGGGGAGTGGAGCTAGGCCAATCTCTGGAGCTCCCTGGCTGGTCAGCCTAGCCAAGTCCATGAGCTCTGGGATCAGAGAGAGAGGCCTTGTCTCAGAAGATAAGGTAGAGGAACTGGAGAGATGGCTCAGCAGTTAGGCATGCTTCCTCCTCTTCTGGAGGGCCTGAGTTCAGTTCCCAGCAATCACAGGCAGATCACAACCAACAGCCTAAATAGTTCCAAGTATCCAACACCCTCTTCTGGCCTCTAAGGGGACCAGGAGAGATGTGACATACACTCACACAGACACATAACATTAAAAAAAACTTTTAAAAATAAGGTGGGGACTGATTGAGGAAGACAGCTGATACGGACCTCTAGCCTCCATATGCACACATACGAAAGCAAGAGAGCAGTGGAGAGAGAGAGAGACGGAAAGACAGGGGTATGCTACTTTCTTTTAGGTTGCTCCCCCCCCCCGNCTCAGTACTTTTATCTGCAGGCACACATTTTTATTTTCTTTTCTCTGTTTGACTCTCATAGTCTGATCCAATTGAGCTCTTCCCTTAGATCTTACCCTTAGACAACCATCTGCATGGTTGACTTGATGTCAGAAAAATGGTGACAGAGACCATTGTGGATTGCCTGCTTACTATGAGGGGGGAAAAACCTTGTCTACACATTTAAAAAATAATAGTAATAATCTGTCTCTCAAATGAAGTATATGTTAGCATCAAGGGCATGTATAATTAAGCCCAGGTCTCTAAAAGTGGGACTTGTGTGCTATTTACACCCAGCATAGGTTCCCTGACAGAATGTGCAAGACTTTAGAATCAACCCCTAGCACCATGTAGGGGAGTAGCCTAGCTGCCACATTCTGATAGGTGTGATTTATTTGGCTGGACAAATAGCAGTGTGAAAACATGGGGCTCCCTTTGTTTCTATTATTCACTTAGCAAGTATGCACTGAGCAAAACTGCGTACTGACGTTGGGTAAGGGGCACAGACATGGAAGGGACACAGCCTGTAGGACTCTGATATGAGACCTGAGTTTGTAAAAGGGCATAGCTGGGGCTAGGAAGATGCTCAGCAGTTAAGAGCACTGATTACTCTTCCAGAAAACCTGTTTTTTGGGGTTTTTTTTTTTTACCAGCACCCATCTGTTATCATTGTTCCAAGGAGATCCAGTGCCCTACTCTGGTCTCTGAGGGCACCGGGTACAAACACAATGCACAGACATACATGTGGGCAAAACACCCAAACACTTTTTTTTTTAAAAAAAAAAGGCCATAGCCTGGAAGCCACCACTGATGTGGCAGTCGTGTATCCTATTGCAGGCAAAATAGCGTATGGTGAGGCTCACAGTAATGGTGATGGCTAAAGTTAGAAAGATCTGTAGTGGTTAGAATGAAAAGGGCCCCATAGGCTCATAGGCTGGAGTACTGGGGCCCCAGTAGGTGGAACTGTTTGGGAGGGACTGTGGCCTTGTTAGTGGTGTTGTCTCATTGAGGTTTCAAAACCAAAACCAAAAAACAAAATGTGGAGTTTGTTTTGTATTGGACAACTACTCCTGGGCACAGGGCCTGCTCTGGAGTGTGGGTGATATCCCCAGAGACACTCCATCGGAAAAAACTGATCTTCCCTTCCCAGAAGGTATGAGTTATAAATAGATTCTTGGTTAGGGGTGAATTTTGCACCTACTTCCCCTTTTCAGAGCTGGGACTTTGTCTGGTTCAAATCTGTGCTGGTCGTATGCTTGCTGTCTGGTTCAAATCTGTGCTGGTCGTATGCTTGCTGTCTGGTTCAAATCTGTGCTGGTTGTATGCTTGCTGTCACAGTCCCTGTGTGCTCACATGTTCAACAGTCCTGTGCTCTGTGGATGGTGGACTTCCTAGGAGTCATCCACCACCTCAGGTTCTTACCAGCTTTCCACCTCCTCTTCCACATACATTCCAATAGGAGATAAGTTTCTTATTTGTTTTTTGTTTGTTTGTTTTGATTTGGGGGGTTTAGTTTTGTTTGTTTTTGAAAGAGAGAATGAACATGAAGTTGTGTGGGTAAGGAGGTGAGGGGAATATGGGAAGAGTCAGAGGATGGGAAAAGCATGGTCAAAATAGATTGTGTAAAAAAAAGTGTCAATAACAAATGAGAAAAGAAAAAGAGCTATTCCTAGTGTGCTTTCTGCTTCTGTCTACTGGTCAGGACATGAGCTCTCGGAGACAGCTCTAATGTCATCCTGCCTGCTGCCAGGTTCCCCATTCTGGCACTGATGGATTCTTACACCTCTAGAACTGGAAGACCAGATAAGTCCTCCCTCTTATAAGTTGCCTTGATCATGGTGTTTTAAGACAGCAATTAAAAAGTCACTAATGTCGGAGTGGGAGAGATGGCTCGGCGGTTAAGAGCACCTGAATGCTCTTTCCAGAAGACCTGGGTTCAATTTCCAGCAACCACACAGCAGCTCCCAACTGTCTGTAACTCCAAGACCTGATACCTTCATGCAGATTAACATGCAGACAAAACATCAATGCACATAAAATAAAAATAAAATAAAAAAGAAATAGATGTGCAAAATGGATGGTTCTTTGAGGACCAACAAGATTAAACATTTTTTTAAAGTAACTAATACTACAGCTAAGAGAAATCATTAATTGATATAGAGGATTTATTAGATATAAGCAAAAGTTTAAACAAATACAGAATCCCTTCTCCTACTAGGCCATTAGTCATTCAGCAAACACTTGCATCATCCCTACTTCCAAACTAGATGCTGAAGATAGATGGATGAGTCAGCCACTGTCCCTCTCCTCAAGGACAATATGTAACATTTTAGGCATGAGGTTTTCTTTCCAAAGCTTTTTTCCATATAGGAATATTTCTGATCCTCCTGACAGAAAATAGAGGCTCAGAAATGAAAAGTTGCTCCTGTGAGCTGGTTCCAGGATTCTGCTTCTACTTGAGGCCAAATAAGCGAAGGCAAGCAAGCTCATAACCAGTGCAGCAGGGCTTCTTCCTCCCTCCCCTCCTCTCCCCCCTCCCTGCAAAGGGCTGTGGCTCACTACCCACAGTCACTTGACTAAAGTCTGGCTCAGGGAGACACTTAAAATTCATCCCAACCCCTCAGGATCTAAAGGGCTCAGAAGCTGCATGCTATGTCCAAGTCCCTACCACCATTAAGACAAGATTTACCTCTGCTCCCCCACCACACACACACACACACACACACACACACACACACATACACACACACACACCGCCGCTCCTCCCCTTGGGGGAGAGGCTGCTCTAACGTCAGTTTCTGACTCGTCTTAAAGGAGTTACCAGCGTGTTCTTCCAAGTTCCTAAGACGAGGCTTACATTACATTCAAGGGGTAAGAAAGGAAAGAAAAGAAACATGGGTTTAAAAAAGGTCAATACATATTGGCAGCATCTGCCTGGCCTCTCTCCCGCCACCTGGAGGGACTGTGGGTTGCAGAGGTGAATAAGGGACAGCCAGAGCATAGCAGAGTCAGAAGGCCTTAAAGAGCTGGGAATTGCTGAGTGGGAGTCTTGAGGGATGAATAGGAGCTTTAGGAAAACAAGAGGAAAGAGCTATGGAAGCCTTCCCGACGCCTGTGCCCAGTGCTTTCTGTACAGGACTTGGCCATCTGTAGCCATGCTGTCTCCTTCAGCACCATCTCCCTAAGGGTTAAGACTAAAGAGTTAATGACAACTCCTAAGAATTAAGTATCAGCAATGTCTGGCACAGAGGCCAGCAGAGACCTAGTGTGATGATCGGGGTAGGAATTAGTCTTTGGAGCCAAATCTAAATCACCAGATTAAAGATAAACTGCTTTCCTTTATTAAGGGACAAGAACATTAAAGGGGAAAAATCTCAGCTATGCCCAAACTCAGCCTTTTGAAAGACAGTGTCTTGTTATATAGTCCAGGCCTGGCATGGAACTCTTGATCCTCCTGCCTCAGCCTCCCAAGTGCTAGGATTACAGGATGAGTCAACACCACACCCCACCCCCAACTCCCACTTTCAAGCTCATTTGGAAGGGACACATCTATTTTAAACTATTGTGAAGGGAGAAATAATACCTGCATTTCCCCATCCAGGACCCCAAAGTAGCATTTTAACCACAGTTAACAAGTAGCCCTAGTTGCTCATTCTAGAAAGTAGAGCTGCAGCCAGAGGAATGGCAGCTACCTTGCTCAAACTGTAGCCAGCATCCGGGTACCTGGAAGGGGCCGATTCACCCTCACCAAATGAAACTGTGCCCTGAAGGACCAGCAGGAGCGGAGCTGGGAGTAGATCAGGCCAGTTCAGTAGGGTCGGAGTTGGAGGGACTAGCCTGGGAATTTCTCAAGCAAGGTCTATCTCTGATCATTCTGTGTCCTGGGGCTTCAGGGTACCTGACAGTGTTGTTCTATGGGGTCCCCTGAAAAGGGACTCTCAAACTGAGGCCACAGTTCAGTGAAGCTGGCAACCCAGTCTGACTGCCCGTAGAGGAAGGGCCCCCTTTCTGTAGCTGTGACACCCAGAGAAGACGGTTTTAAGCATGGGTCCGCCCAGATGCTGCTCCATTCTTTAATAGTTGTATCTAGAACTTGTTCCACCAGAGACAATGGCGCTCCCTAACTTGCCTCTTTACCCACAGGGAACAACTACTTGCCACATATGCTAGCTGCTCCTATGGGCACCTGGAATTCAATCAATGTGCCCAAGGACAAAGGTGTTCGCCATCTGGACCCCTCGCCTCCTCCCTCCCTCCCCACAGGCCTCAGGTAGTCTGGAAGCCCCAGGCACAAAATACAAAAGCTCTCCGCATGCCAATGATGCTGCTTTCCTGAGCCTACTGCTTTCATTACCTTAACCCTCGCTGTAAGGAAGATTTCACGGGGCTTTCTCTTAATGGGTACTAAGTTTATGCAACCTGTTATTCCAAGGGGTAATCTGCTTCAGAAGCTGGAACACGGCAAGCTCTCACTACCCCCAAATCCGCACGAAATGAGTTCCCAGCTCTGACTCCCGAGCTGCACTGTTCCCACACTTCAGTAAGGAACCTTGTCGGTAGCACTTTGAGCGGAACCGCGCCTTAAAACCTACTTCTCAGCCTTCATAAATAGATCCTTCCTCCTTTTTAAACTTAAAGTGTGTTTTTGCTGGTGAAAATTGAAGATCTTAGCTGATGAAAGCACAAAAAAATTATACATAGAACTAGAGTATCACGAAGCGCTTTGGTATTTGTGTACAGCGCGAGATGCTTATTTTATCCGAGTCTGGGCCTCCGCAGCTCTCCAAACAGTCATCATTTCCTCTTGGCAAATACTTTCAGCAGATCCTTCTTTCTGCCTTGTTTTCATCCTCAGGGAGGGGCTGGGCCTGCTTGAGAGGCCAGCTGTGGGGGCTACCTTTACAGTGCCCCATCTCTCTGAGTACAGCTGAGAGGAACATTCTGAAAGGGCCCTTCCTTTTTTCTATACCCTTGGTCCCAGTATTTTCCCAGTGGCTGCCGACAGAATCAGCTAAGTCTCGGTACCCCAAAATAGATACAGAGGAGGTTCCAAATGGGAAGCCCAAATACAACCATTGAGATACCATGGGACCAGGCTTCTTCCTTTCTCTGGGTGGCTGTTGGCCAGGAGCCACATTCTAAAAGTATTTCTGTTGGTACCATGAAAGGAAAGACAGATATTCTGTCTTCTAAACTGCAGAGTTTAGTGATGCGTGCCTGCAATCCCAGCAAGTGGAGGCAGGAGGATCAGGAGTTCAAGGTCATCTTCAGCTGTATAATAAGTTCAAGTAGAGTCTGGGCTACATGAGACCCTGTTTCAGAAAACAAAAACCAAATAAGAAAAATACGAATTGCACCTGCTCAAGCATCTACGGATTTGAAAGTACTCTACATGTTTCTCCAGTTGTTCTACCATGCTATGTGAGTGCAATAACTGTACATGCTATGCGGACTGCCAGATAGGGACACATGGAGTCCACCCTACACATCAATTCAGAGGCAACCATTTAACTCTGATCTGTACTTTCTGGCCTGGCCCAATTTGAAACGTGGGACTGTAAAGTGAGAATGTCTTTTCTTTCACTTGGATTCCCAAAAATGTGTGCATAGCAAAACCTTTCTATTCTTTTGAAAAGTTGACTGAAGGTAGAGATCTATCCCAGTGTCAAAATGCATGAGCCTATGTAACTATAACAAAAAAGCCATTGTCTTCATTCAAAATGTTAATGGGTGTGATAACGCAAGCAAAGCAATATAAGATAAAAGATCTTTTACTTTGCTGTAATACTCTTTTTATTGATAAAGTAGCTTTTCTATTTTTCTCCCTTCACTTATAAAATTTAAAAGTGTATATCACTCAACTTTGGGGGCATGACCATTTGTGATTAATTCATACATGTGACCATTTTGTCATGTCTTTTAACCTAAGCCTAAATTATACTCCACATTTATTATCCACAAATAGAATTTATAAGACTATCTAATGAAGCACTGGTGATATATTTCAATGGTAGCATCATCCATGCACAAAATGCTTCCTGGCACAGCAAAGAAGAAGAAAAAAGGAGGAGGAGGAAGATGATGTGATCAAATAGATTGGGAAACTCTGGCTTGGAGATGTCCATCCTTCACCATCCATAACACATCTTCACCCCCAGCTTCACAGTACAACCCCCTGGAAACTTTGAAAACATGCTGGTTCCTGCCCACTGTCTCCCAGAACTTCTGGTTATAGACGGCGCCCGTCATCATTGGTTTTTAAATCCTTTAAGGTGATTTGGTTTGCGCTCAGGGTCAGTACAAGATTCTGTGCCCATCATATAATTTTTTTTTTTTAGAATGAAGTCGAAGGAGCATTGCAAGCATTGTGAATGATTCTGTCCGGGGAGATGACAGAGTTGCCTGGTGTTCTGGGCATCTTGTAAAGACAATCCCAAGGTGTCCCAGTGACCTTGAGGCTGCTTGGCTGTGAGAGCAGGATCTCCTCACTCTGTATCAACACTGGGGAAAGATAGAACTGCTGGACCTCCAGGCAAACTACCCACTACTTTGCTACAACCTTAGGCCCTATAAGCTTTGTGAGAAAAAAAAAACTTCCTCACCCCTTAGACAAATTGATTCTGTAACACTTGTGAGCCTAGCCAGGAGCATGCCCCTTCCCCTACCAGGAGACCAGCAGAGAGCAAACCAGACACTTACAGAGGAGCCCTGCCTGAAGGCAAAGGCTGCTGCCTAGACTGCGAACCAGAAATCCACCCTCTGCTGCTTTCTTAAGGCCCCTCCTGTGTCCCCGCCTGGCAGGGTCTGAGGTCAGCAGGCACTGGTCTATAACAATAAACATCCCAAGGCTGCAAGCCCTCTCAATTACAAAGGATGCCCCCTACCCTCGGTTGGCAGTGAGGCAGGGAACAGATGTCAGTGGTGGAGAATGAAGGTGGAGTCAAAGGAAAGCAAAATCCTGGGGTGGGGAGAGACTGCTAACAGCCTCAAAGCGCTCCTCGGCTCTGTGCACACGTGAACATTCTCCACGAGTTCTAGAGCACAGAAGAATGGCTGCAGGTCGGAGCAGTCTAGGAAGCATTTTTATTATAACAGACTTAACAGTATCTCCATTTAGGGGCTTCAGAAGGCTTCATAGTAGCCAGCCATGGCAGCAATGGGTGGAATTCCAGCACTCACATGGCAGAGGCAGCAGGATAGGAAGTCTCATGCTAGCCTAGTTGTCATCGTGAAATTCGAGCTCAAAACCAAATAAATAAACAAAGGTTTCAATGCCTTGCATCTTTCTGGATGGTATCTGGTGATGGTATGCACGATTGTGGGATATGCAGCAAGCGTTTTATATACATTATTTAGACCCTTGAAATAATCCCCTGAAATGGGTAGTATGATCCCCATTTTACACAAAAGGAACTGTCGCTCACATGCATCAGTCAGCAAAGATGTATTTGTTCACAGTGTGGTTCTTTGTAGCTGTGTACTATTTTACCCCTTCTATCACAGATCTAGAAAACTCCCATCAGCACCCCACCGCTAGTGAATGCTTAGGGTTCTTTCATTTCTCAGGTTAACACGAAAACCAAATGATGTGGGGAGAACCCTGGCAAATCTCTTGGCACAACGTGAGTTGTCTTTAGCATAAGACCCTGAGGTGGAATTACAGGGCCCAAAGAGACCCCCCATAGCTAACAAGAGCAGGTTTGCTAACATCTCTGGGGCTACCTCCTGCAAGGGAAGGGAGCCCCTGAGGATGCTTATGTTAGGAGGCCTCAGGCACCTCACAGCCTCCCAGTTGAGGAGGATAATTTGTTTGCTGCTTTGCTTATACTGAGGAATCAGACTATAAATTGCCAGGAGGATAATTACACTGCTCTCAGCAGCAGAGGAATCCACTCAAAGGAAAAAATAGATCTTAAAAACCTATCCCTCCTTTGAATCCATTTTCCAAAGGGGGGAAAATGTTTTTATTTAGATTAAGGGTGTAATTCAGTGATAGATTGCTTGCTTGTCTAGAATGGGGTAGGCCCTAAATAAGTTTGATTCTCAGCACCACAAAATAAAGAGAAAAGGAAAACATTTTTTTCTGGTTTTCCCATAGAGAACTTGCAGATCATTCCAGAGAATCTGTGTTATTTAGGGGGAGAAAAGGTAATAAAAGACACAGTCAAACTTCAAGCATACCCACTCAAGCAAAACTTCGGTTTCAAGGGACTCACAAGTAGGTGGACTCTTGTTTTCTTTTTCTTTCTCATTGCATCTTAGGGTCCCTCCTGGTAGATACTTTTGGGACTGGGGATGGTCATGGGGATGGGGAAGACCTGACTCTGCCAGGCAACTTCATCTGCCTCAAGGGTATAGTTTAAATTTAACCATACGTTTTTTAACCTCCAACACTCTCTAACTCTGTGACCCAACAAACAGGATGTGCTGGGTTCCCCACCCTACCTCTGCTGCTTGGTGGCCCTTCTGAGCTGGGGAAACTTGTACTCTCTCCTGAATCCAGCCAGTCCTCCCCCACATCAGATCCCTCATACATCCCTGTATGAGCATAAGCAACTTCCTAAACTAGAAATCCAAACTGTCTTCTTCCTCTGCTGCAATAACACACACTGTCCTTCAGAACTCAGACATCACATCTTCCTGGAAGCTTTTCCCACCTTCCCCATCTCTCCCACCTTCCCCAGAGCCCTCACTCATCTGCACAGCAGTGGGACTCATCCCTCCTCCCAAAGGACTGTGGATCTGCATGCTGGTTCATCTCCATGTACCCAGAAACTTCCACAGGACATCACCCTCTAGCCTAGAAAAGTGAAAGGAAGGAATTCATCTCGACAGCAGCCATAGCTAATAAGATACACAGTAGGTGCCAAATCCTGCCTTAGCTGGGAAAACAGCAATAAAAACACAAATACCTCTACCCTCAAAGAGCTTATATTTTACTGAGGTGCTTCCAAGTTCCAGAGAGGGAAGCAATTGGAAGGGTAGGATGAAGGATGAGGAGCTGTTTGAATGTACAAATTTTCCAAGTTAAAGAGTTGGTATCCAGCTGTCTCCTGCATGACTTGCCCCACTACCTGTCACACGCAAGCCTTGCTGAAAGCAACTTATATAAATACCTACTTATCACACCTGATTGTGGGTGGCATCATCAAAGTAGCCGTGTCCGTTGAAATGCTGCCATCCTGTGTACTCTAACATCTGCAGCAAATACATGGGACCAGGGGACATTCTATGGAGTGAAACAAGCCAGACACAGAAAGATAAATACTGCATGTTCTCACTCATATGCAAAAGTTTAAAAAAAAAGTTGAGCTAAATGTACGTCATTACCAGAGGCTAGAAATAATGGCAGAGGGCTTTTCCAAGTAAGTTGGATAAATATACCAAAATACAGTCTGCTACAAGGGAGAAGTTCTCATGTTCCTTAGCACAGCGGAGTAACTACTGTTCACAACAGCCCTTTTTATTGTTCATAAGTATCTAGGAGAGAGGCTCTTGAAGTCTCCAAAACACAAAGTAATGAGGAGCTAGATATAAAAATCTTGTTTTGATCAGTAAGTAGTATATACATGTATTGAACTATCACATTGTACTGCATAAATACTATGGGCTAATAAATATTTTAAATGGGTAAAGAGATGGAAACATGAACTACCCTGATTTTATCATTACATATTGTACATATAAACTGAATTATCACATTCGACCTAATAATTTTATACAATTAAAACAATAAGACTGACGAGATGTCTCAGTGGGCAAAAGCATTTGCCATGCAAGCCTGATAATTTGAGCTTAAACCCCAGAACCCACATATTAGAAAGAGAGCATTGACTCCTGAAAGATGCCCTCCGACATCCACATAAACATCGTACATACACACAGAATAATAAATAAAACAAAAATTAAGGGCCAGGAATACATCTTAGTGGTAGACCACTTGCCTAGTGTGTATAAGGCTATTGGTTCAATCACCAACTTCACCAAATTAATTAACAGGTAAAGATATTTCAGTAGGTAACACAAGGCCAGTGGGAGACCCTGTCTCAAAAACAAAATGAAACACCATAAAGTCTCCCCAATGACTGCCAAAGCATAAATCTGAACAAGGATGAGACCAATGAACATGCTAATGTGGATGGGGAAAGCTCAGGAGGCTCCAACCCTACACAAAAAGTTACAGGCAACTAAGGAATGCTGAGAGTAGGAGGAACTACCTTCCCCAGGGAAGAGCTCACCAACTGCTTATCCAATCCCAATAGTCGGCCCTGGAAACATATGTACAAGTAATTTCACACAGATTGAGCAGGTTTATTTAGGAATATATATGTATATATATATATATACATATACATGCATGTAAAAACAATTAATGGAAAAAGACCAGGAATTTGAGAAAGAGCAAGGAAGGACATATGGGGGTGTTGGAAGGAGGAAAGGGAAGGGAGAAATAATTTAACTATATTATATTGTCAAAAATAAAAGAAATCATTTTAAAACAAAAAAAACAAGAGAGGATAAAAAAATGACAACACCCAAGACTGACCTCTGACCTCCACACACGTGCGCCTGTACATACGTTATTACACACACACACAGAGAAAAACACACAAATAAAAATTAAAATAATTTGCCTGAATTAACTTATCCAAAGAACTGATTTCTTGCTTGAACAAGGAAGATAAGATTTGTCATTCCCAGCTAGGAGCAGAAGATTCTAGAAGGCTATAATGTCATCACAAGAGGCTCATGATGACTACAAATCCACTAAACATTGTCTACCTGCTGAATAGCCAACCACTCTTCATATGTTTGAACATAGATGTCTCCTGTCTAAAATTACAGATGAAAGCAAAAATTGTTGAGCGCCTCCTATCATGTTTTGAGTTTGAGTCTTACCATGGAGGATTCTGGAAGTCTTAATTCCATTATTGCCTCCCCAAACCAGACTGAACTGAAGAACTCTCTGGGGTGTGAACTGGGATCTCGTTAGCTCTCTTTAGCTCTTTGTCTTGCTGCCCTGCGCTGGTGTGGAGGGAAGCGAGACTGCGCCCAGCCCTGCAAACTACGAGTGAGCACTGACGGGAGAGACCCAGTCTACTCACCTGTCAGTCTCTGGAACCCAGCACAACAGCAAGAACCGAAACAAAGTTGGGCCTATTATTATAGAAATAATCCAAAGAAAAGATGAGTCAAGACCTCTGAAAGAGTACAGAGCAGCAAAGCCAGTAAGCCCCTTAAGCTACTTATGCCCAGAAGGATAAGCAACCCGTTCCTTGGAAACATGTATGCTAAATGCATTTCTGGCAATCACTTTACTTTCTTATTCCCCTTGGTTTTTAATAAATGAGTGTTTGGATGCCAACTAAGCTCTGCTGCAGCAACAGAAAATAGTGGAGATGTAGCCTCGTCACAACTGAACTACAATCTAGAAGGGTGAAGAGTCAGTGTGAAGGCAGTAGAAGGATCAGTAGTAAAGGACCCTGATGGGAAGGTGACCTTCAGAGGCCAAGGTGTTGATGACTAACTACCCTTTCCCACCTGAACAAACTTCTCCAGAACAAACTGCACTCCAAACTCAAACCTTTAGCAAGAGTTCATTGCCTCATGCCTGCTCTTTGTACCAAGCAGGGTTGTGCATCCTTTCTCTCCAGCCCAAGATTGCCTCCCAACTCCAGAAACCATGGGGCCCATGGGGTCTGTCCTTTAAAGCACTCCTCTGGGACTAAAGGAATCAAAAATTCTTCCTTATCCCGGAAAAATTCCAGCTGAAGAAGACGCCAGAGCAGGGCCTCCTAATGAATTGACTTGGAACTCAGTGTCGCAGCAGAGGGCAGAATGCTGGTTGAGAATATCGGGGCCCCTTCTGAATCAAGCATTTCTGTCACTGACTTTCCCTGTGACTTGGCCAGTGCCACATTCCCAGACTGGCAGACAGAATACTTTCCTGAATCCCAAGCAACAGGAATATGAGAGAGAGAGAGAGAGAGAGAGAGAGAGAGGAGGGAAAGAGAGTTTGGTAAGAAATTTTAATTTCAATATACAAGAGACGGTGGAGTTGTTCCAAAAGAAGAATGCCTTATTTCATGGTTTCTACCCCTTTCATTTAGAATCTCCTTGTGGAGACACTAAAGTCCCCTCAGCACTCAGGGTTACTGTAAGTCTTGCTCCGTCTGAGTGACTTTGGACAAGTCCTTTCCCCTTCCTGGGCCTCAGCTGCCATGTGCTATGATGCTCACATGGGTTTAATGACTGAATTTTTGGTTCACATAGTATAGTATAAATAGACTCCACCCAAGCCAGAGAACAGGTGGGGAGAGATGATGCCAATGTGCCACTCTTCTCTGATACCTGATCACCTTCATCAGGGTCAAAGGTGAGTCCAGAAGCCATACCTTAAGTCTGCTATTTCTCTACTAGTGTGACATCTTGATGCTTTTGTCACATTACCTGTCCATGGGTCTAAAAAGGAGGAGATTAAATTTCTTGTTTCTAAAGGCGAGGAAATTCTAGTGGACATTTTGGTGTTCAGATTACCAGAGAAGACGTTGTCGACACATGGGAATACCAGGAAGCAAACTAAGAGTCTGATGGTATTTAAGGAGAAAATGGGAAGAAAAAAATTACAGAAAGTGGGAACACCCCTAAACCCCTTCTGTCAACCCACTGTCCCAAGAGGCTCTGAGGATGACAGGCAGGACAGAGACAGAATCAGTTCTGGAGAAGCATCTCTCAAGATTCCCATGATCCTCTAAACTCCCTCTGTCTCAACAAGTCATGCTGGATCCTTCTAAGCAAGAGCAGAGTAACTCGGGGTGAAGCATCTCACGTAATGGCAAACTGACTGCAGTCAAGTGGTGTCGTTTTCCTATTTTTCACCCCATGCAGAATTATAAAATGCTAGGACTATAAGTTCAAGCAAAAGAAGCCAGCTGTCCTTTATGGTTTGCAGTCAAGGTTGTCACGACATTGGAAAATCAAGAGGCAGGGATACAAAATGAAGAGTGGGTTTCTACTATGGATCTCACCCGCTGTCGTCAAGACAAGATAACGGCAAAGATGCAGCAAAGCACATCTCTCACAGAAAGTCTACGTGTCAATGTGAAGCAATAGCTCTCCAGTGTTGTGAAACATAATTAGAGGGCAAGACGGCACAGCAGGCAAGGGCACTTGCCACTTGCCACACCTACGCAGACACCTGTGTGACAGAATGTTCCGATGGGAACAGGTGAGGGGTGAGAGCTCCCCGGAGTGATGCCCCCGGTGGATCCTTGGCAGTCGGCAGACTAAGGATGCCTGACTCACCTTCTCTTCCTCGATCAACGAGTTCCTAGCCACGCTCTACTTGGTTTGTCTTTCTTTTCCTTTCTTCTTTGTCTGCTATGGCTAATGCAGGATCCCTGTGCCATGCCTGCACCCCCGCCTGT
>LOJH01014346.1:0-15963 GCA_001685095.1 Ellobius talpinus | reverse complement strand
GAGAGAGAGAGAGAGAGAGAGAGAGAGAGATTTGGTAGGCCTGAGGCCTTGTGCCTTGAATGGCAATGTGTCTTGAACAGCAGAGGACAGAAACGCAAGGGGTGTTATGGACCCCAAAAGCATACCCAGTGTGATAAAGCACTACAAAGTCAGGTCATTGTTTCCTAGCTCGCATCCAAGCTCACAGCGTCGCGCACCAAAAAGCTGCACTCACTAACACATTGTATCTTGGCTTCTGTCTCACCCTCTTCCTAAGATGGTCTGCTAGGACAGGCCCACTAAGAAACAAAGCACAAAGTAAACTTAAAATAAAAATTTAGCATGCGCGCCGTGCACAAGTCATTAACCATGATAAGATAAATAGTAACGCCGGTAAAAGGAAATTCTTCCAAGCATCCTAGGGCGGAAGAGGGTTACCTAGCAAAAGACAAACTTAAAAGGGATTCCCGTTGGGGGATAATTAGCTCTGCCCACAAGATATCAGCGAAGTTATTGCTTTAATCGGCCTCAGGTGGTCTAGAATGGAGGACCGCAGAAAGCAGGTAGAGAGGCATAGAGCCTTTAATGGTGCGTGGTTGGAGTCCTCCAGCAAGCTGAGCAGAAGCCCTTTCAAGCTTTGCTGGAAGCGACAGTGCAATGTGGAGCCCAAGCGAAGCCAAAGGCAGCAGCGCACCCACCCGGGTTACAAAAGGAGGTTGATGATCCACAGCCCTGATGGCAGGCGGTCTGCAGGGACTAGGGAGTGTTATTATGGGCACCAGTAATCTCGGGAGCCTTTTTGAAGCCCTCCAGCGAATCACCTAGGGGGTCTACAGTCCATGCTGGGAAGCAAAACAAAGATTATCACCAATTCAAGGCTGGTTGCACAGTCGGAGAGGGAGCCCGCATTAAAACATTCTCAAAAGATCTCTGAACCTCCTTCAGCTGATGAAGCTGATGAAGCTACTCAGACAACTGCTGTATCCTCCAGCACCCCCTACCGAGAGAGTTTAGCACCGCGCTTGCTTTAAATACGGAGTGCTTTTAAGAATCCTTTTGTTCATCACAGTGCACATCTTAAAGGGCATGTTTAGAGCTGAGAGGCAAAAGATAGTAAACAAGTCTTTCAGATACAACACTTGCACGCAAATCTTTGTCTCAGAGTCTGCAAAACAAAAGGACGTCTATCAGACTTGATTTCCTTGTGTGTGTTTGGATAACGTCAAAGAAGAATCTCCATAGTGCGGTCCCCACTCTTTCACCTGTAAAGTCCACGTGATAAATGCAATCTCTCGCTCACAGGATTCTAATAGAATACACGAATTTAGTGTTCAATGCTTTGTTCAAAGGGATCGAGTGCAAATGCTCAAAAGCTGTCACCACCTTCCTTCTTTTCAAACCAATTCTAGCCCTTCTCCCATAAGTAAGAGCCAAATTAGGAAAGTGTCTGAATCGTTCAGCTCAAGGCATGTCATCATTGGCTGTGGCTCCGTGCCCATTGTAGGGAAATGGTTAGAAGGACTTTTCTCTAAAAGAAACTGAAGCATTGGAAACAAAGAAGATCAAAAAGTGTTCCTTAGAGGAAAATGCAAAGGGAGACACTCTAGGATAACAGCCTGAGAATCTTTTACCATGTGTTTGTTATGTGTGAGCCTGCGTGTACGTCTGTGCACCTCACATGTGCAAGCACCCACAGAGGTCAGAAGAGGATAATGGGACTTATGGAACACTAGTTGCAGGCAGTTGTGAGCAGCCTGATGTGGGTTCTGGGATCTGAACCCCTGGACCTTCTGCATGAACAGCAAGGGCCATCTCTCCAGCCTGAGCCTGAGAATTTCTATTGGCACACAGGAAAGGAGTTTTAAAGGCTATCAAAAGTATGATGATATCTGTTGTGTTCACTGAAATCCGTGTCAGCTATCCCATTCACAAATAGCCAGGGTGAATATTGTAAAAAAAAGACCATCCTAGCAAAATTAATTTAGAAATTCAGTGAAATATTCATCAAAATCCCCATTTCACTCTTCATAAAGATAGAAAAAAATTAACATTCATATGGAATTACAATAAACCCTGAACAGCCAAAACAATTCTGAGCAAAGAATAATAATGATATAGGCCATTCTTGAATTCAAGATATATTATAAAGATATAATAACAAAAAACAATATGGTACTGGTACAAAAAGAGTTATGTAGGTCATCGGAATAAAATAGAAGGTCCAAACATGGATACACATAGCTACAGCCATCTGATAGTTGACAAAGAGGCCAAAAACATACACTACACAAAAGAAAGCATCTTTAATAAATGGTAGTGGAAAAACAAAAGAAAAAATTAGAATTGTATCTATTGCCTACACAAAACTTAACTCAAAATGGATCAAAGTTCTTGTGGTAGTTTTAATGCAATTGGCCCCCATAAACTCAGAGGGAGTGGCACTATTAGGAGGTATGGCTTTGTAGGAGTAGGTATGGTCTTACTGGAAGAAGGGTGTCACTGTGGAGGTGGGCTTTGAGATCTCATACATGCTCAAAATACCGCCCAGTGTCTCAGTCCACTTTCTATTACCTTCTGATCAAGATGTGGTCAGCACTATCCCTGAACGCCACCATGTTCCCTGCCATGATGGTAATAGACTGAAACTCTGAACTGCAAGCTGCCACCTCAATTAAATGTTTTTCTACAAGACTTGCTGTGGTCATGGTGTCTCTTCAAAGCAATAGGAATTCTAACTAGGACAGCCCTCTCTCTGAAACCTGAAACTCTAAAACTGCTGGAAGAAAACATAGGCAGTACCCTACATGATACAGATGTGGAAGACGGTTTTCTGAATAAGAATTTGCCCAGGAATTAAGGCCAACAATTGACAAATAAGACCTCATAAAACAAAAACACTTCTGCACAGCTGAGGAAACAATCCATCAAGTGAAGAAAATACCCACAGAGGTGCAAAAATTCTTTGCCAACTCTACATCTGACAGAGTACTGATATCCAGCATACACAAAGAACTCAAAAAACAAAGAGTCAAGAAAATAAATGACTCAGTTGAAAAATGGGCAAGGGATCTGAGCAGACAGTTCACAAAATAAGGAATAAAAATGGATAAGAAATACCTCAAAAAGTGCTCATCATGCATTGGCACAGGAAACAACTTCCTGAACAAAACACCAGTAGCGCAGGCACTAAAATCGGCAATTAATAAATGTGACCTTCGCTGATGCCTTTGTCTACTTATTAGACCTCTTTTCTCCTAATGGGTAGCCTCATCCAGTCTTGATATGATGATATATAGATGGTATTAATGCAGCATATTATATGGTATTTGGTTGATGCCCTTGGGGAGGCCTTCTCTTTTCTGAGGGGAGATGGAGTAGACATGGATCTGAGGTGGGGAGGGAGGTTGTGGAAGGGGAGGATGAGAGAAGAGAAGAAGGGGGAATTGTGGTCTGGATGTAATATATGAGAGAAGAAGAAGAAATAAATAAGT
This sequence comes from Ellobius talpinus, assembly GCA_001685095.1. Classification (NCBI taxonomy): domain Eukaryota; kingdom Metazoa; phylum Chordata; class Mammalia; order Rodentia; family Cricetidae; genus Ellobius; species Ellobius talpinus. Next base: position 12,493 of record LOJH01014346.1, on the reverse strand, counting down.
AAATAAGAGCTCATGAAACTGAAAATCTTCTGTGAGGCAAAGGATACCATCAATATGACAAAACGGCAGACCAGAGACTAAGAAACAATTTACACAAACCCCACATCTGACAAAGGTCTAATATTCAAAATATATAAAGAACTCAAGAAACTAGACATCAACAATCCAAACAATCCTATTGAAAATGGGGTACAGATCTAAACAAAGAATTCTCAACAGAGAAATGTCAAATAGCCAAGAAACACTTAAAGAAAAGTTCAACGTCCCTAGCCACCAGGGAAATGAAAATCAAAATGTCTCTGAGAGTCCATGTTACACCTGTCAGAATGGCTAAGGTCAAAAACACAAGTGACAGTCATGCTGGAGAGGATGTGGAGCAAGGGGAACACTCCTCCACTGCTAATGTGCAAACTTGTGCAGGCACTTTGGAAATTAATTTTGTAGTTTCTCAGAAACTAGAAAATGACCTACCTTAAGACCCAGCCATACCATTCCTGGGCATATACCCAAAGGAGACTCTATCCTACCACAAGGACACTTGCTCAACTGTGTTCATAGCAGCTTTATTTGTAATAACCGGAATCTGGAGACAACCTACATGTCCCACAACCAAAGAATGGGTGGTGTGGGAAGTCCTTCTCTCTATGTGTTGCTTCTCTTTGTTAATGAATAAAGAAACTGCTTTGGTCTGTGATAGTGAAGAGTAGAACTAGGCATGGGGGGTGCTAAACTGAATGCTGGGAGAAAGAAGGTGAAGTCAGGGAGATGCCACATGAGGGAAAAAATGCAAGCTGCTGGCTGGAACCTTGCCAGTAGGCCATGAGTCTCATGGTAAAATATAAAATAATGGAAATGGGTTAATTCTAGATATAAGAGCTAGCTAGCAATATTCTTAAGCTATTGGTCAAACAGTATTGCAAATAATATAGTTTCTGTGTGATTATTTCAGGAGTCTGGGCAGCTGGGAAACAAATGAGCAGTCTCCACACAACAAATGGGTAAAGAAAATGTGGTACATATACACAGTAAACTATCATTCAGCTGTTAAAGAAAAATAAAACCATTAAATTTGTAGACAAATGGATGGAACTAGAAAAAAAATCATCCCAAGTGAAGTAGCCCAGACTCAGAAAAACAAACATGGCATGTACTCACTAATACATGGGTATTAGCTTAAAAAAAGATAATTATGCTACAATCCACAGACACAGACAGGCTAAGTAATAAGGAGGACTCAAGAAGGATCATAAATCTCCCGGGAAGGGGAAATGGAATAGATATGGTGGACTATGGGTGAGTGGGGATGGGAATAGGAGGGAAGGATGGAGGGAGGGGGTGCTGGTAGAGACAACTAAAATAAAAGGTGCATTTCAGGGGTGAGAAACCTAGTGTAATAGAAACTTCCAGGAATCTGTGAGAGTAGGAAAGGAAGGTCTGTAGGAGCCAGAGGGCTCAAGCACACAACCAGAACATGGCCCACAACATGAAGTTGGCTGGGTAGGAGTGAGAGGATCTGGGAAGAGTTGGGGGAAGGAAAAAATAAAAAACAAATCTTAAATTTGAAAATAAGTAAAAATATACTGTATGAGAATTTTTAAATAAAAGAGATTAATAATAAATTTTCAAAATCCTATAGCTAAAATTCAATTCAGAAAAGTGGTTTGAAAATTGGCAAATGGCCTGGAGAGACAATTCAAAGGATAAAGGTGCTTGCAACCAGGACCGACAATGTGAGTTTCATCTCCAGGTTCCATGCAGTCGAAAGAGAACACTGACTTGCACAAACTGTTCTGTGACCATCACACATACACCATGGCAATCACACATATATATGCATACATATATACATGATGTGGGATTCCCTTCTGTATGTGGTGAACACCATTGGTTAATAAAGAAACTGTCTTGAGCCTATAGCAGAGCAGGGCAGAACAGAGCTAGGTGGGGAAAACTAAACTGAATGCTGGAAGAAAGGAGGCAGACTGAAAGAACCACATCAAGAAGCACATCAAGACCACCATTTTCAATCTAAAATATACTATACTCCCAGTACCCTCTCAACATCACCCATGGTTGGTAACTAAGAAAGGACCCTAAACCTGATCTTCCCTTTGGCAGACAGACACAACATTTTAATTCTTAAAATGTTGATTGTTGCTAAAGCCCTAAAGTAGAAGTGTTTTCACCTTTCAAATCACTCTGTAGGCTTAGTGGTGCTAAGTACCAGCCTCCTCTCTTCCAGGTTCCTAAAGAACAGGTACCTAACAGACCAAGGCACACCAGGAAATCATGCTACAGTGCTGCATGCTACTGACTCCCAGATATAATGATTTCCCTTTACGTTTGGGGGCATTCATTAATATAGACATTCTTCAATGTTCTTATGATATTTTAAAAGCTTTGATTCTATCCGGGGTAAAACAAAAGAAAAATTCCAAAGGGACCTGGCCAGTAGTTGCCCTCTCAGACTTTTCTCATAAGTAGTGCAGGAGAGAAATGAGTGGGTAACACTGGCCCACCCTCTGCATGTCCTGCAGAGGTCCCATCACCCTGGTTAGCATGACTTACACAGCTGGTGATACGGCCATATCCCGGAACCCACTGACCTGTCCTGACCAGGAACCAGGGTCATCACACAGAAATCAATATAGGAGCTGAAAGAGACCACAGAATACGCACTGATCCATGGTACAACTCTAATTAGATAAACCAGCAAAGCTACTAATGATGAGATGACAGTTATTATCCATTACAAATTAGGCTCCCCACATTTTATCTCATCGCTTATTCTCACTAGTCCTGTAAGAAACACATTCATATTAACCTTTTTCAGAGGTAACAGGCTGGTCTGTAGGGATGGGATCCTGAACTTGGCTGAAGGTGAGAAAACTTGACTGTTTGGAGTTGTTGTGATGACGCTTGAACTTAGCTTGGCACCAAGTTGGCCCTTAGTTCCAGGAATAACCATCACAACAGTCCTCGGAGTTGTACCTAGATATAGTTAGTTCAGTCTAACCCCTTGGTTAAAGGATATGGACATTTTTACAGGACCAGGAGATGAGTCCTGGGAACATCTGAGAAAGGAGGCTGGAAGAATGTAATGAGTAAGCATAACGGGTCTTCTCTCATATGTATTTTTGCATATGTGAATCTATCCCTATAGAAAGAGAAGATCAAGGAGGGTTCTGAGATAAGAGGGTTTGGTACTTGTTACCTGTCTTAGTTAGGGTTTCTATTGTTGTGAAGAGACATCATGACCACAGCAACTCTTATAAAGAAAAACATTTAATTGGGGTGGCTCACTTAAAGTTTCAGAGGTTCAGTGAGTTATCATCATGGCAGGGAGCCTGGCAGCATGCAGACAGATGTGGCGCTGGCTACATCTTGTTCAGAAGGCAACAGAAAATAAACTGACACTGGGCGGTATCTTGATCATAGGAAACCTCAAAGCCCGCCCTCACATTGACACACCTCCTCCAACAAGGCTATACCTACTCCAACTAAGCCACACCTAAAGTGCCACACCCTATGATATTATGGAAACCAATTATATTCAAACTGCAACATTACCTCTTCTAGGGCACATCTGATAGACCCACACAAGGTCAGTTATCAAGAATAAATAGAACAATGTCCAAAAAGAAAAATACAAAAACAGGAGTGAGGGCTGGGTATCCAGGCCTACATAGGTGAAACAGAGTATTTGACTTTGGCAGGGATGCTGTGGCCCATTGTAAGAGCCCCACCCCCTGACTCTACCTTAGGAAGTGTAGCTGCATGTGTATAAAGTGGAGGAAATGATTTGTTATGGGCTATGGCCCTGGTAACCCAGGTCAGTTCTGTAGAAGAGTATCCTTAACCAAGAGCAACCCAAGAAAATAGTTACCATGCATTGTGCTGAGGAACCACTGCAAGGGATAGAATTAGTGGTGTCCAGAACACAGGGGCTTCACCGCTTCAGCAAGGGTAAAATAATTCCCAGAATTATTCTTCTCCTGCAGCTCCCCAGTGAGAATTCTTGAGCATTTCATGAAAAGGCTCCTGAACACAAGAGATGGGGATTGCTGCTAATCTGAATAGCTAGGGGACTGGAGAAGCCTCTTGTATATGAGCTATCAAGGTTTAGGTTTATCCCAGCTTCTAAGCATTGGAGCCAACTGAGGCTCACAGAGAGTTAATAAGAGGCGCTTAGCATCTCGTGTTCACTGCACATGGTGTGATTTGAAAACAGACAGTTGCTTGGGTTGAAAACCAATCCAGTTGAATTTGCCTTTTGGAGTACAGCCCAGAAATCAACTATTTCTGAAAAACTTCCCAAATGATTATATGTGGACAGGTTGTATTGTACAGAACTAACCTGAGGGGTGTGTGTGTGTGTGTGTGTGTGTGTGCATGTGTGTGCGTGTGTGCTTGTGTGTGGGGAGAGAGAGAGAGAGAGAGAGAGAGAGAGAGAGAGAGAATGCTGCCTAGGCATGCTTGTCACCTGATGATCTTTTAAGTGGAGGGTGGGAAGCCACCTTGTGGTTGGAAAGACACCAGCTGGAAGCTCCAGGGTCTTCAGACATTGTCATAATGAAATATGAAATAGTTCTTCAAAAGTGTTGTTTGAATTGTGTCTAAACACTAAGTAAATAATAGTTAGAACTGGTACTATTGTTAATGGAGAGCCTATCCACTATGTCCTAAGCAGGACTTTAACAAGAAGCATCTGATTTACCCACTCCCTTTCCCACCTCCAGATCCCCATACAAGGCTGACAGAATTATTCTTAATGTTGTGCTAAGAACACCGAGGCCAGGAGGCACAGACAACCAGTCAATGCTACCAAAGCAGTGATAGAAATTATACAAACCTTACTTGCTAGCTAGTAAGGATGTGTTATAGGGGATTTATAAATACTCAAGGTAAAATAAAAGAGGCAAAAGGATGTAACAAAAGAGAAAGTGTGTGACTGATGGAACCAAGAGCTCTTGGGCTCAGATGTGCTTTGTTGCTCCTGAGAATGCTAATTCAGTTTGGTCTTCCTAAAGGAGATGCAGTGAGTTGTGCTGGCTCCATATAGAAATCTGCAATGTGAACCAAATTAACATTTAGAAGCATAAGATTCCATGTCTGTGAAGTGGTGATGTGGAAGACACTAGTATCACAGTTTCTGAGACAAATTAGCTGGGAATATCAATTTACACTTCATTTCCAATGTATTGGTAGCAAAATGATTTTTAAAATAAGTAAATTAATAGTAATAACTCAAATCTTTTCCTTTGCAATGAAAACAAGAATAACTTAATGAATGCTCCTAGACTACAGTTTTAAAAGAAGAGTACTCTCTGACCAGGGAAACAGGTAAGTAACTCCAGATTTTAACCTCTCCCTTAGGTTTTCCAAGTCCAATTCCCCGGTCTCATCCACAGCTCTATAGCAGAACTGTTTCCTGCCCTCCCCCATCTCTAGTGACCTTCCCCTCCTAAACCTTACTCCCCCTACTCATTGTTTTATCCCAGACCCCAACTCCAGCAAGCATTCCCTGGGAAACCACAGGCCACTATGACCAGGAGAGGAAGTAGGTTAACTGCAGATCTGCGTCTCTTCCTCCATTCCTCCAGGTAGAATCTCCCAGGCTCATCCCAGCCCTGTAGCAGACCTGGTGCCATGGCTTTCCCTCACTGTGCCCTCATCTCCAGTGGACTAAGCAGATCTTGATGGAACAACCCTGTTTTTCTCACTTCTGTGAGCCCCTTCACATCAACCCAGGCCATCCCCATTCCTAAGAGTCAGTTCCTAGTACCCAGAAACACATTTTGCCTGGAACTCCCAGTGGCCATACCTATCAAGATTCCAGAAGAGTTTCCTACCACACTCTCCTAAGAACCAGAGAGGGCAACAGAGACCAAGGAACAAAACACCCATCCAACAAAGAAAAGACCAGATACCAGCAGCTAGAATTACAATCTTACTGCACTCCCAGATGCCTAGATACTAGCATAAAAACACATCAGTAACGGCTAAGAAAATATCTCCACTACATCCCAGCAACCCTACAATGGTAGGCTCTGAGTATTTCAACGTAGCTGAAGCACAAGAGAAAGACCTTAGAACAGCCTTCATGAATATGATAGAGGTCCTTAAAAAGGAAATGAACAAATTTCTTAAAGAAATCTCTGAAAATATAAACATACATTGGAAATAAATGAATAAAATAGTTCAAGATTGAAATCTGAAATAGAATCAATAAAGAAAACACCAACTTAGGGAAATCTGTAAATAAAAAATTGGGGAATTTGAACATGAACCACAAAGACGAACTTCACCAAGAGAATACAAGATATGGGAGAGAGAACCTCAGGACTTGAAGGCATGATGGAAGAAATGAATATATTAGACAAACAAAATATTAAATCTAAAAAACTAACACAAAACACACAGGGAATCTGGAACAGTATGAAAAGACAAAAGTCTAAGAACAACAGGAATAGAGGAAGGAGAAGAATCCCAGCTCAAAGACCCAGAAAATACATTCAACAAAATCATAGAAGAAAATTTCACTGACATTAAAAAAAGAACAACCTATCAAGATACAAAAATTATAAAACACCAAATAGACAAAACCAGAATAGAAATTCTCCTAAGCTCATAATAAACAAAACACTAAATGTACAGAACAAAGAATATTAAAACCTACAAGAGACAATGTCAAGTAACATATAACGGCAGACTTATTCAATTACTCCTGACTTCGCAATGAAGACTCTAAAAGACATACAAGACTTAACAGATGTGCTACAGACTCTAAGAGACCACAGTGCCAGCCCAGACCATTATACCCAGCAAAACTAATAACCATAGATGAAGATAAGATAATATATGATTTAAAAAAATTAAGCAATATCTATCTACAAATCTAGCCCTACAGAAAGTGCTAGAAGAAAAAGACTAACCAAAAGAGGCTAACCACACCTAAGAAAACACAGGGAATAAATACTCCCAAACCAGCCATGAAAAAAAGCGAAACACCACACACACACACACACACACACACACACACACACACTACCACCACCATCACAACAAAAACAGTGACAACAACAGAATAGAGAGAACCAACAAATATGACTCACTGATGTGACTCAACACCAATGGTCTCAATTCCTCAATAAAAAGACACAAACTGACAGAATGGACGCAAAAACATGATTCTTCCTTCCTCAGCTTCTAAGAAACACACCTTAACATCAAGGATTGGAAAATAAAAGATATTCCAAGCAAATGGACCTAAGAAGCAAGCTCGTGTGTCCTTTTTAATATCTGACTAAATAGACTTCAAACCAAAACTAATGAGAAGAGATAAGGGAAGACTCTATCAAAGGAAAAATCGACCAGAAGGATATTGCAACTCTTAACATCTTTGCCCCAAACACAAGGGCACACAGGTTAATAAAAGGAACACTATTATTAAATATTGACTCCATACACACTGACAGTGGGAAACTCAATACCCTATTGTCACCAAAAGGCAAGTCATCCAGAAAAAAACTAAACAGAGAAATGCTGGTGCTCACTGATGTTATAAACCAAACAAATCTAACAGATATTTACAGAACATTTTACCGCAACACAAAAGAATAGAACATCTTCTCAGCATCTTGTGGAACTTTCTCCAAATTTGACCACATTTGCAAGTCTCAAAAGATACAAGAATATTAAAATAATACCCTGCATCCTATCTGAACACCCAGGGTTAAAGCTGAATACCATCAACAACAGAAATAACAGAAAGCTTACAAAATTCATGGAAACTGAGTAATTCACTACTGAATAAAAAATGGATCAAGAGAGAAATTAAGGACTTTGTAGAACTGAGTAAAAATGGACACTTGACTCAATACCCAAACTTATGGGACACAAAGAAGATGGTTCTAAGATTGTTCTTTCCTTTTCTAGAGGAAAGAGAGAGAAAATACATATTAACAAAATCAGAAACAAAAAGGGTAGGTACATAACAATAGACACAAGGGAAATTCCAAAAAATCATAAGGATATACTTTAAAAACCTCAAAATTTAAAATCTAAAGGCCATGGATAATTTTCCAGATACATACCATTTACCAAAGTTAAATCAATATCAGATAAACAACTTAAACAAACATATAACCCCTAGTGAAAAAGAAATAGTCATTAAAAGTCTACCAACCAAAAAGAGTCCAGGGATGGATGGTGTTAGTGCTGAATTATACCACATTTTCAAAGAAGAGTAAATGGCAATACTCTTTGAAATTTTCAACAAAATAGAAACAAAAATAACATTACCCAATTTGTTAAATGAGGCCACAGTTATGCTGTTACCCAACAAAGAAAGAGAATTGCAGACCACATTCCCTTATGAGCTTACAAGAAAAAAACTTAATAAAATATTTACAAACAAAACCCAAGAACACATCAAAAAGATCATCTATCACCATCAAGTAGGCTTCATTCCAGAGATTCAGGAACGTTTCAATATACATAAATTGATAAATGTAATACACCATATAAACTGAAAAATAAAAATCACATAATCATCTTATCAGATGCAGGAAAAGCCTTGAATAAAATTTAATACCCCTTCATGATAAAAGTCCTAGAGAGATTAGGGATATAAGGGAAATACCTCAGCATAATAAAAGCAGTTTGCAGTAAGCCCATAGCCAACATCAACTTAAATGGAGAGAAACTCAAAGCAATTCCACTAAAATCAAGAACAAAATGAGGTCCACTCTCCTCATACTCTTTTCTATATAGTACTTGAACTCTTAGCTAGAGCAATAAAGCAACTGAAGGAGATCAAGGGAACAGAAAGAAAAACGTGTATTAGAAAGGAAAAAGTCAAAATATCTTCATTTGCACGTTATGGTAGGATACATAAGTCACCCAAAAAAATTCTACTATGAAACCGATAAAGCTGATAAATACTTTCAGCCAAGTAGGGCACAAAATTAACTCACAAAAATCAGTAGCCCTCCAATATACAAATGACAAATGGACTGAGAAAGAAATCAGGGAAGCAACGCCTTTCACAAAGCCTCAAATAATATAAAATATCTTGGAATAACTCTAACCAAGGAAGTGAAAGACTTGTAAGACAAAATCTTCATGTCTTTGAAGAAATAAATTGAGGAAGCTGTCAGAAGATTAAAAGATCTCCCATACTCATGGATAGATATGACTAACAGTGAAAATGGCCATCCCACCAAAATCAGTCTGTAGATTCAGTGTGATTCCCATCAAAATCCCAACACAATTCTTCACAGACCTTGAAAATACAATTTTAAGCTTCATATAGAAAAACAAAATCCCCACGAGAGCTAAAACAATCATGAACAATAAAAGAACTGCAGGAAGTAATACTGATTTCAAGTTGTGCTACATAGCTATAGTAATAAAAAGAATATAGAATTGACACAAAAACAGACACAGTGATCAACAGAATCAAATTGAAGATAAACACATACATTCACAGAACTATCTGTACCTGATGTTTTAGTTAAAAAAAAAAAAACTTTAATCCAGAAATACACACTGGAAAAAAAGACAGCATCATCAACAAACGGTGCTTGTCAAACCGTATGGCTGCACTTAGAAGTTTCCAAATAGATCCACACATATCACCCCGCATAAAAGATCAACTTCAAATAGATCAAAGACCCCAACATAAAATGAGATACAATGAACCTGATAGAAGAGAAAGTGGGAAATAGCCTTGAACTCCTTGACACAGGAAAAGACTTTCTGAACAACACTCTGTTAGCGTTGGTACTAAGATCAATAATTAATAAATAGGATTTTATGAAACTGAGAAGCTTCTCCACATCAAAGGACCAGTATTAGGACAAAGTGGCAGCCAACAGAATGGAAAAAGATTTTTACTAACTACACATCTGACTAAGGACTGATGAACAAAATATATAAAGAACTCAAGAAACTGATATCAAAACCAAAATAATCCAATTTTTAAAATGAGGTACAGATCTAAATAAAGAATCTACAAAAGAAGAATCTAAAATGGCTGAGAGATAAAGAAATGTTCAACATCCTTAGCCATCAGTGAAATGCAAATCAAATCTACTTTGAGAAGCCTGGTGGTGGTGGTGCACGCCTTTAATCCCAGCACTCGGGGAGCAGAGGCAGGCAGATCTCTGTAAATTTGAGGCCAGCCTGGTCTACAAGAGCTAGTTCCAGGACAGGGTCCAAAGCTACAGAGACACCCTGTCTTGAAAAACCAAAAAAAAAATCTACTTTGAGATTTCATTTACATCCACCAGAAAAGCTAAGATTTATAAAACAAGTAACAGCTCATATTGGAAAGGACATGGGGAAGGCAAACACTCCTCCACTGCTGGTGAGAGTCCAACCTTGTACAGCCACTACAAAAATCAATGTGGTGGTTCCTCAGGAAGATAAGAATCAATCTGCCTCAAAATCCAGCATGCCACTCTTGGGCATATACCCAACAGACACTTCATCCTACTACAAAGACATTTGCTCAATTGTGTTCATTACTGCTCTATTCACAACAGCCAGAAATTGGAAACAACCTAGATTTCCTCAACACAAGAATGGATAAAGAAAATGTACATTTATACAATTGAACATTACTCACCCCTTAAAAACATGGCATCATGAAATTTGCAGGTAAATGAATGAAACAAGAAAAAAAAATCATCCTAAGTGAAGTATTTCAGATTCAGAAGGAAAAATGTGGTGTGTATTCACTTATATGTGGATATTGGCTGTGAAGTCAATGATAACCAAGCTATAGTCCATAGAACCACAGAGGTTAGGTATAGAGTAAGGGTCAAGGAGGTAGAGATATATCTCCTTAGAAAAGGGAAATAGAGTAGATAGTTATAGTTGGATGCAAAGCTGGAATGGGAGGATCAAGTGAGAAGGGAAGGATAGAGGAGGATGGAAATGGAATATAGAGAGAGACAGGTAAAATTAAGGCCCATTCAAGGGGGTTGTATGGAAACCTAGTACAGTAGAAGCTTCCTAAAATATATACATATGTGAAAGCAATCAAAATGAAATCACCAAATAGTGGGAGAGACAGAGTTTCAGATGTCCTTCTCTTATCACCAAATGAATGAAGCTTCCAGTACCAGGAATGAGTTGCATCTAATTGAGTTTCTGGTCAAAGGGATCCCATGGTAATCTCCAGACAACCCAGGCTTGAGGTAGGATGTCCTTCTGTATGCTATGACTACATCATACTGGTTGATGAATAAAGTTGTTTCAGCCAACGGTTACACAGAATAAACTTTGTCGGGAAATTGAAGCAAAGATAGGAAGAAAGAAAAGGCAAAGTTAGGGAGACACCATGTAGCCCAAGAAGAGAGATGCCAACAGCAGCCTAAGGAGACAGATTCCAGAACAGAGGTAACACCATGGCCATGTGGCAATACACAGATCAGTAGAAATGGATTAATTTATAAGAGGCAGAACTCGCCAGTAAGAAGCCTAAGCCACTGGCCAAATGACTGTAACTGATAATAAGCCTCAGAGTGGTTATTTCATAAGCGACTGTGGAGACCTGATGGGCAGAGAGAAACTGGTCCAGCGGGACTGCTGGACAGAGAAAAATCTCCATCTACACAGATTGTTGCCAAGACTATAGGTTGTTCTAAACAAAACGACAGCAAAGGTCCATCATTGAAGTCAACATTTACAGAACTCAACAAACATGGAGAAGTTGAGCTGAAGCCTACATAGAGCACTACTATCCCTACATTCTAGCTTCTTTAATACAGGAAGGTATGCTGTACACTGCCAAAATAGAAACATGAACACCAACCCAGCCGCAAACCCTTCATCTACAATGCTATCCTGCCTGCAAGGTATGCTAGGGTGACAGTTGAACAAACTTTGCTGGAGTAAACAACCAATGATTGATTTCAATATATGACCTGACTTAAGACCCACTCCACAAGATGGAGCCCATACCCAAAACTGCTTTGGTAACCAAAAACCAGAGATTAGATAGCTTAGGGTCCTAGGGTAAATCAAATATTATTGTTCTAAAAAGAATTAAAATTAATATTAAAAGTCGTAGCAATAAAATGACTCTTAATGACATTTTGCTTTACTCGTATATCAGTGCCTTCTTGAGCCGTTATCAGAGAATCTTCCTACTGTAGCAGACGGAAACAAATACAGAGACCCATAGTCAGATATTATACAGAGAGTGAGAGACTTTGGAACACTCCGCCCTAAATGGAAACAATCTAATCCCTCCCACTCGGGGCTCAGGGAATCCAGAGGAGGAGGAAAGAGTATAAGAGTAAGAGGGGATGGAGGACATCAAAAAAAAATCAAAGGCTTTAAAATCAACAAGATCAATACACATAGGAACTGACAGAGACAGAGGCAGAAGGAAAATATTAAATGTAATGCCTTTAAACAGTACCGGGCAGCCCTTTGTTTCTATAGCCTGCCAGCAGCAGCAAGGTCCCTTGGCCGGCAA